>JAODXP020009283.1:0-130783 GCA_027497455.2 Sardinella longiceps | reverse complement strand
AGGTTGAAACTGCTGCTTCCTTTTCCAAGACAAACAGTCAGCCACAATGTGGCCTGTCTTGTGACAGTAAAAACATTGCTTCTCTGATTTGACACCTGCTGAAACGCTGGCACCAGCGCCGGCAGAAGCGACACCCTCTTTCCAAGGAGGAGCACGAGTGTAGGAAGTGGAACTTGAGGACTTAGGTTGACTAAAAGTAGCTTTGTGAGTGAGCGTGAACTCATCCGCTAAAGTAGCAGCCTGTTTCACAGAGACCACCTTCTGCTCGTTCAGGTAAACTACAATACGCTCAGGCAAACAGTTTTTGTACTCCTCTAGCAAGATGAGCTCCCTCAGAGATGTAAAGTCTTGAGCCTTGCAAGCAGAACACCACCTATCAAAAAGCAGTTCCTTCTCCCTGGCAAAGTCCAGGTGAGTCTGATTAGACGTCTTTCTCAGATCTCTGAAACGCTGCCGGTAAGCTTCAGGGACGAGCTCATAGGTGTGGAGGATGGCGTTTTTAAGCTGTTCGTAATCCAGGCTATTTTCAATGGACAAAGAATTGCATGCCTTCTGGGCTTTACCCACTAGTTTGCACTGTAAGAGCACAGCCCAAACATCCCTTGGCCACTGAAGAGCCGTGGCAAGGCGCTCAAATGCAATGAAATACGACTCCACTTCAGCTTCCCGAGAAGATGGAACAAGAGGGATATGCTTTCTGACATCAAAGCTAAGTGATGAATCAGCCACACGCTCACTGGAGCTGACAGAGGGTGTAGTTGACACCGGCCTACCTGAAGTAGTAGGCCTAATGCCACTCTGGAGCTCCAGTTGACGCATCCTGATAGCGGTGTCAGCCTCTAGCTTACGAAGTTCCAGTTCCCTGCGTAGCTGAAATTCACGTTCACGTTCCTGCATATCCATTTCCTGACGGGCAAAACGAACCTTAACACGAGCATCCATCTTGCTCAAGCCATCTGAATCTGCAGACATTGGGTCAAAACGAGGAAGGTTGAAGGGTTTCTCCTCCACCATACTTGCTACCACAACACCCTTGGGTGTGGACTGAGCTAACTGTTCAGTGGGCCCCTCTACCACCTGTACAGCAGCCTGCACAGGCTGAGGAAAAACAGCCTCCGCTAAAGCAGGGAGCGCTGACACGACAGACGCGGACACGACAGGCGCTAACACGACAGGGGGCGCTATCACAACAGGAGTCTCAGCCACAACAGGAGGCACTGCTGGTTCAGGAGCTGGAAGAATACCCTTTTCCACCAGGCCCTTAATAACAACTTCCTTAAGGTCAGCTTTTACCAGCGATGAAGGGGCTGCAATCCCAAAGTGCTGGGCTATCACAGCCAACTCTTTTTTCTTGCAGTCAAGTTGAGAAAGTGTAGGCTCAGCGACAAACGCATCTAAATTAAAGGCAGCGGCGGCCATGCTTGTTCACACAGTATACAGTAATACCACAAGGAAACAATAGCTAACCACAATTATTAGCTTAATTGAATAAACAAGCAATAGCCTAAGTGAAAGACCACAAAAAACTCACTAGGCCAACAAACTTGGCCAAGTGGTACACACAAAAAAAAAACTGCGTCAGTGCGAGCCAAACACTACCGGAGTTAAACCACAAAGAAAAAATATCAACTAGTTCAGGCTACTTTAATGGAGTAATGAACCACTAATAACAGTTACCAATAAGCAACATCAAAACACCAGCGCAAAAATCGTAACGTTATTCAATAGCCGAGGCCTAAAACAAACAAACACACCAAAAACTAGTATTCTCTCAAACGATTTCCCCCCAGACATACCTACCCCAAACTTACCTATTCTAGCTTCAGAGCTTACCGGGCTCGAGGTAACCGCGCAGGCGAAAACAACCGCAACAGCTACCCCCCACGGAGAGCCTAGTCTACCCCGGGGTACACTCCCCCACCACCAAAAAACAACAAATTATTACAAAACAACAAATGAGTGTCCGAAGGAAAGACTAGAAGCCTAGCTGGACACTCCTAACTGTCTGGGTAGAAACCATATGACATAGAGAAAACACTAGCATGGCAAAAACATAGCAACAAACAGTAGCCAAGGCCAAGTTAACGTTACACCAGATAAATAGCAACAACGAAGACAAAAGTGAAATTACTCACCAAACAACGAGTTCAGCGTTCGCGAGCCCCCAACTATTACAAACCCGTCTCTCACTCTGGGCATGTAACAACAAACATAACAGAAATAATGTGAATAATGAAACAACAACAGGATTTAACTGAAACGAATCAAACGGTTTATTGAAAATAAGGAGATAAGTTTAACTGGGGAAAAGGGAATGGGATGGACAAGACAAGTTAACATAAAAGACAAACAAACAAAGAGACGTAGAACCACACAAAAACACGTTCCCAAAGGGAATAACGTTAACGTCAATAAATGCCGACACCTCGGCTCACGCTGACTACCGTCAGCAATAACGAGCAGCCTACCTATTCAGCGTAACCTGCCCCAGCTAGCACACTGGCACTCGGTAAAATAACTTTACACAGACAAAGAAAGAAAGACAAAGAAAGAGACACGTCTCAACCAAAACTCACAAGCAGTAATGGCCCACCGGCGGCGTCCATAGCTCCGCTCAAACTTTTGAAAACTAAAACTTCCGTAGACGGGACGGATCATCGACAGGGGAGGCGGGGCCCCAGTACGGATAGAGAGAGGTGCCAAAAGACACCCCAATTACGACACTCGTAACACCCCCTCCCATAAGTGCGAAATTCTAATGAGCAAAATATTACCACAACACAATGTCACAAATGTATGAGCCAAGGAATGTCACAATACCTCAGCTACGGGATAAGGCATCAGCCACTACATTGTCCACTCCCTTCTTGTGCTGAATCACAATGTTGAAGCCTTGAACCAGCAGGGCCCAACGCATCAATCGCTGGTTTCGATTGTACATCTGAGCCAGGAAGACCAACGGGTTATGGTCTGTGTGCACAAGAACAGGAGAAGAGGTAGAACCAACATACACCTCAAAATGTTGCAAAGCAAGGAGCATGGCTAGGGTCTCCTTCTCAATGGTGGAATAATTAAGTTGGTGACGCTTGAACTTAACAGAGTAGTAACACACAGGATGGCTCACACCATCTTCACCATCTTGAAACAGTACTGGTTATATTTGGCTCTGGCTGTACACACACTCGTGTGTACGACACTCGTAACAGGGTCTTTAACACCACCAAGGCTTTTTCACGTCTCGTACGCTGGGCAATGAGACTCCAACCATTCACATTCACTGTGCGGTACCGGAAGGGTACATTGAATGACGTTCCAGACGCCTTGCCGCGATGTCCAGTGGCTACAGATAACACCGACATGAAGCCAAGCCCCGCTGTCTGTGCTGCCTTCTCAAAAGTGTTTGCTGATCTGCCCAACTCTCTGCAGGAAATCTCTGCTGCCCAAGGAAGAGACAGTTACATCACTGACGTCCGTGGGAAGATGCCTTTCTCTGACTCTCCTAACAGCATCACCCTCATTGACCACCAGGGGGTGTTATACAGGTGAGTGCCGATTGCACGGGATGGACACAACTTCCAGCTAATTGTCCCAAAGGACCTGCCGACTGCCTTCCTACTAGCCTGACACGCCAGACTATATCATAAGAATGTATAGTCTGAAGACCACTGATAGACTGTACCTCAATGGAGGGGCGGGTGATTGCGCTGTCTTTCAAACTGCCTCTCCACGTAATAGGCTAGCTTTCCGGCCAGTGGTACCAGCTGGTATCCAACTTTTCCTGTAGCCTGTCGGTAACACGGCAAAGACATCTTTTTCAGAACGAAAAACTTCAGTGCACTTTCTTGTTTCACTTTCAAAGAAAATGACAAGTGCAATTCGTCCAAAACTAAAGCCAAAGACGATTCCGCTCTGGTTTGAGCAGGGCTGTCGTCATCGTACAAAGCCCGCCTTATGATTTCCTGTACACATACTGCGCTGTGATTGGTTATCCGCCGCCAGAGGAAGGCTATAACGGGTTTCTATCAGTGGCCTCTAGACGTATCCTCTGTGCAAATTCAAATTTGCTACCGCTAGGGGTACGTCTAGAGCAGGCCTGGGCAAACTAAGGCCCGGGGGCCACATGCGGCCCGCTGAGCTATTTAATCCGGCCCGCGGACCCTTCCCAAAGTAGAATATATTTTATCTTTTAGCCAAGGAGACATAGATTATAGGCCTAAATTATCGAATTTGTTGTAGTCATGGAATGCAAATCCCCCTTTTTAACCCTGCATGTTAACATGTCCTCTGAAGAAAGTGAGGCTACTGGTTTGAGACTTGCCAATTTACTGGCATCAACCGGTTGACGGTTAACACCCGGCCCATTAGTGAAAATCTAAATGCCAATGTGGCCCTTCGACCAAAATCATTGCCCACCCCTGGTCTAGAGTCTAGGCTACCTTCCTACAGTATTACCACGACAACCCCCTTGGCGGACACTTAGGGTGCATGAAGACCCCCTGCACATCCTGGAAGTTGCTTGGTGGCCAGATGTCCGCAAAGACACCTGGCCAAGTGTCTGAGGTTGGTAAGATGGTGGGTATTCACATCATGGGCCCATTTCCTCGCAGCCGCAAGGGTAACTGCTACCTGGTAGTCCTGGTGGATTATTACTCCAAGTGGACTGAGCTTTTGTAGGAATTTTAGTAAGCTCACTTTCTGATATGTACTGTGTACAGCCAGAGCCAAATATAACCAGTACATGGTATGCAAACAGATAGTTACTGGAGACTCAGCCTCTAGTGAAGACCATAAAGTTGGGTACAGATGACAGCCTAGAGTGATGTCTTAGCAAATGTTGTGACATAAACAGACATAGTCATATGCTTAAAGGATGCAGTTTCAGGTCTCTAGTTTTGGCCAGAAGCCAGTAACCTTAAAGACTATTGGAGAGTTAAGTTTAGAAGTACAGAAGGGTTAGTATATAAGAGTGGGTAAAACTCTTAGTCGGTAGAATTGTTGGTGGCATCTTTTTGTATCAACTGATTCTCCGGTGAAAGCTCAATAAATGATCTGCATCGTTTGAGAAAGAATCTTGGTCTCCTGATTGGTCTTCTTGGGACACACTCAAATTCCCACACTTTTCCCTGTACGAGCAAGCCATACTCCAAAGCTAGTGAGGATCCTCACAGAAGAGATTTTCACCAGGTGGGGTATGCCAAAATCTGACAGGGGAAGCCAGTTCACCAGTCGCCTCAGAAGATCCGTCAGTAAACCCTGGGGAGTGGTAAACAAGTTCACCACAAGCTATCATCCTCAGACAAACCAGACTGAGCGGGTCAACCGAACACTCAAGACCATGATAGCCTCGTATGTTCAAGGAAAGCACAACAGATGGAACCAGTGAGTGCACAAGTTCCAGCTCGCCATCAACTCCTCGTGGCAAGAGTCCACAGGATTTGCACCTGTCATGCTGCATCTGGGCTGTGCTCTTACAGGTCCACTCAAACTATGTTATCTAAGGCTCAACCCCCAACCTCCTCGTAGCACTCTCTCCTGGAAAGACAACTTGAAATGTCAAAATTAGTGGCTGACAATGTTAAGAAAGCACAAGGCAAACAGGCCAAGTACTACAACTTGAAGAGGAAGGACATTGCTTTTGCGGAGGGGGACAAGGTGTGGGTCATCCATTATCTGTCGCCTTAAAAGGATTCTTGGCCAAACTGGCACCGAAGCGGACAGGACCGTGCACTGTGAAGAGGAAATTAGGAGTCCTGAACAGAGTCCAGTTCCCTGACGACTCCATCGACACTGTGAATGTGGTGAATCTTAAGCCCTACTTTGGTCCTTCTCAAGACACATCCGGTCTGGGGGAGGGGACTATGCAGCCTCAGCCACATAAATTCTTGATTCCCATTTATTATTCAGTATGAATAGAAAGCTATCTATTTTCTAATCTATTTATTTATATTTCATATTAAATGTCTATGTGAATTAGTACATAGAAAGCCTGGCCAGGCACATTACGTTATTCTGCAAGCATGAGCCTAGGAAGACAATAGGATTCTTTACTGTCACTCCCTCTGTTGCTGTCACTTCCTATCCTATAGCTTCTGTCCCTTTAAATCACATGCTCCCTGTTTGAATGAGAGACGCGGGAAGAGGAATAAATGGTGGTAGATTTTGGCGTTTACTCACTGTCTGATAACCTCCAGATATCCTTTAAAGTCGGAATAATTGCAACATATACAGAGATTGCTACCGGTGGATTACTTTTTCTCTATTACGCCCTTTTGTGGATTCAAGATTTAAGAAAGTCTTTATTACATCTCATTATAGTTGTAGACTATGAGAGTAAAATTCTTGTGTTTTTGCTCCTCAAGAAAATAAATAAATAAAAAAATGTGATGAGCGTAAAAGAAAGAGTTTGTAATGAATATACTTGTATGTGTATGTATGTGTTTGAGTCAGTGTATATGTTCTGAAGTGCAATGACTGACAGGCACAGATTAGGCTGTCAATACTGACTCAGTGTTCATCAGTCTAACTCAGGGGTCTGCAACCCTAGGCACCCAGTGGCACGCGGACATGGCACTACCCTACCCAGACATATGATGAAATGTCATTGACCTTAAAAAATTACTTTGCAGCAATAGCGCCCCTTCCTCATATTTATTTTTCCCACTAGATGTGCCCCATTGATGCATTGCTAAGATGGCAAAGAAGCTGACAGGTCGGGCCTTCCACTCTTCCTGGACCGCAGAATATTTGTGCTGTGTGCACCTATGTTTTGAAAGTGTTGCGTGTCGAACATACAATGTTAGACGTCATTACGAGACAAAGCGCGAAAAGACTTTCAAAGATCAGGCAGATAGGAACGATAAGTTATTTCAGACACACAAGGGAGTTTAGGCTCCTTCCAACCACATTGACACATATCTGCGAATACGCGGCAGCTTCAGTCAGAGTTCGCAGAGCGCTCTGGGGACTTTCAGAAGTAATAGCGCAGTGTTCTCTTCAGGGCCGTTTCAAGGTACTTGGGGGCCCCAAGCAAACAGGACATGGGGGCCCTTCACTCCCCGTAAAATACTTACATGAACCACATTATAATTTTCAAACATCATCGATATAATAATTTGTATTGTAGAGTTGTCTAACTCCAGTTTAAAGTAATTTTTTGTTGAGAAACACCACCAACTTAACTACTAAAATAATTAAATAGTCAATCTTGGGGGCCCCTTTCAGCCTGGGGCCCCAGGCAATTGCCTGATTTGCCTGCCTTGTTGCAACGGCCCTGGTTCTCTTCCTTGATCAAACCAGCTTTGACGGACATGAAATTTATTTGGCTCTGATGGAGTGGTTCGGCACATATGGAAATGCAGCTGATTGAGTTGAAGAGCTCAACATTGTGAGTGAGCAAGTTCAATTAACTTACAAAACACATCTCAGGGCCAACATCATTTACGCCTGCTGAGCATCTTTACCGAAAAGAGAGGGAGAGGGAAATATGGGAGTTCTAAAACCTTGAAGTCTGTGAGGATAAAACAGTGCAATGGTGTTTTACATTTGCTCAATGTCCATATCCATCTAAATATGTAGCCAGTATTTCATTTCACATAGTTAAAGACACCTACTGGCACACTAACTAATATGAAAATTTCTAAATGGCACAGCATGGCAAAAAGGTTGCCGACCCCTGGTCTAACTGCTTCATGGATAAAGCTGTTGTGTAGTCTGGTGGTTCTAGCCCTGAGACTGCAGAATCTCTTGCCAGATGGTAGTAGCTGCAACAGTCCATGATGGGGATGGCTGGGGTCCTTAGTGATTCTTTTGGCTTTTCTGATGCAACGCTTGTGATACAAGTCTTGAATGGGTGGTAAAGTGCATCTGCAGATACTTTGTGCTGTACGCACAACTCTTTGTAGAGCATTCCTTTTGGTGGCAGTCCAAATTTCCTCAGTCGCCTGAGGTGAAAGAGACGGCGTTGGGCTTTCTTTACAACCTGGTCTGAGTGGTTATCCCAGGTAAGGTCTTCGGTGATATTCACACCAAGGAACTTAAAATTGCTGACTCTTTCCACCTCTGAATCGTTGATCTTAATAGGCTTAAGCAGATCACCTTTTCTTCTGAAACCTACAATCAGCTCCTTGGTCTTTGCAACATTGAGGGACAGATTGTTTTCCTGGCACCACTGTGTTAGGTTACTGATTTCTCTCCTGTAGGCAGTCTCATCTTTGTTGGTGATCAATCCAATGACTGTTGTGTCATCAGCAAACTTAACTATGGTGTTGGAGCTATACTGAGCTACACAGTCATGGGTGTAGAGGGAGTACAGCAGAGGGCTTAAGACACAACCTTGAGGGGCATTATCCTTTTTTGTGTGGAATATACTGTCGGACTTTTCGCCGACTCAAGAAGCTGAGATGAGGTCGCTCCTTTGTTTTTGCTGGCGGGATTGTTTTTTGGAGAAGACTCTTTCGCTTCTGTTTTGATGGACTAAGAACTGTTGAATACGATTTGCTGGGATTATATGAACTGTCGTTTTTTTGTGGACTTTTGGAGATCGCACAGGCCGTGCATGTTTTGAAACAGACTCTCTCTGTTTCTCTCTCACTCTCTCTCTCTGCACATTCACATAATGAATAATTTAATTGAATTTTTCTTGTATGCGCATTTCATGAACCAGTTATAAAATTTAGTTGACGACTCTATTGAGTTTGTTACAACTTGTTTATGAAGTAGCCTATGTTTGATAGATAGGCTATTGCATACAGACACAGTCTTTTCTGTTGATTGATTTATGACTTGCCGTATAGCTCTTTTCTGAGCCAGTAACCCGGCGGATAAGAATACTTCGTCTTCTTGTCATGGCCGATTTGACCGACGAGTCTGTCTGTGATCATGTTATAGCAATCTGGCCTATTATTAAGTTGCAAAAACGACGCAGACATACTTTGGTAATGTTTTGTACATTTAGAAATTGCTGTAATGTAACTGTAGGTGAAATAGTTATGCCTGATGCACCATGCAAAAGCATTGGGACTGTAAGTAGAGACAGCCACGACTCCCCTATTTGACGTAGTGCCACCATTAGAATGTTCATGAGCACAATCCGATGCACAATCCGCTGAGTAGTGAACCTGGACATGGATGTTAATGTCATGTACCAATTTTGTAAAGGTAATTCGAAAGTAGGGGGGAGAATAATGAACGCATTCAGGCAAGTTCCGAGGCATCGCTCTAAACTGTGTGCTGATTGGCTAAACCTTGAGCGAACCGAAATAGGCGGGCTGGTCCAGACTAGTACGGAGGTAAAAATTATTTTAACGTAAGTATGTAGGATGGCATTGCCAGGCTACATTATTTCAGGCAGCAGTAGGTTGGAAAACAGTCATTATAAAAATTGGATAAAAACAGTACTACATAATTTTGGATGTAAGACTGGAGCTAGCTATTTAAAAGGCACAAAAAACATTCAAACATTTCTAATGTGCCACTTGATTTGAGAAACCCGGCCTCAAAGACTTGCTTGTTTAGGTAGCACACACATACAGTATTATGAATGCCTTCAACAGAATTCAAAAGAGCCAATTTAATCTAGAGGTGTGCCAAGTTTCAGTGAAATGAATCTCTATTAATATCTGCCCACCACTAATAAAAAAAACACACATTAGTCGTAGCCCCCTCCCCCATCCCCAGGCCTAATCTTTGAGATGTATATATTTATTGGGATTGACCATGCGTGTGTGCAGGCAGTAAACTCTCTGAAATTCTTGTTGTTGTGTATGTAAAAGAGACGATATTGCATAGAACATAACCAAATTTATTCTTCTAAAACAAGACAACAAAATCATCTCACAATCATCAGCAGATGGGGTTAACAAATAAGATTCAGAAGGTGATTAATGGTGTGCTATAATCTATCCTCATAAATGGAACAAAAGAAATTCTGCAAAAATGTGTAATGAAAGGTGTTTTGTATTTTCACTTGGCTAAGTGTCCTACTTAACATTTAGTAGTGCTGTTATTTCCCTGAAGTCAAAATATCAGTCAATGGCTGATCAATGAATTAGGAAAATCTTTCACCTAGATGTACTAAAACTTGCTTGGTTTGAGCAAACATTTGAATGTATTGCAGGTATGGGAATTCAAAATTAATACAAGCAGACCTACCTGAAACAAGCAGACCTATTATCAGAAGACCACTACAGCAGGCATCACTCCATGTCACTGTCCCTTATGGAGTAGGCTACTAAAGCAGGGGGAGTGGGGGATGGGTGAATCTAGAGACATTTGTGCCAGACAATGCCCTCATCTCTAGTGTCATGCCATCCATTGCTTGTGTGCACACTGCCAGCAGCTCTCAATGACTGTTTTCAAAACCCTCTTGTTCCATGAGAGCAAAATAGAGGCCCTGGTTGTTCTTTATTCTTTATTCTTTATTTGTTCTTTTCTGTTCTTCAAAGTCTTATTATTACTCTGCACACAATTCAATGCACTGCACTGTATTGTTATCTGTTGACTTCTTATTAGAGCCCATGAAAAATGCACTCTGCTGTTCTTCTAATCTTCTTAAGAAGAAATCGAAGAACAGTAGAGTGCATTTTCTTGATTTTCAAGCACTCTAATAATAAGGCCATTGCTCTGGTACTTGAGATGGTTGCTAGGTTAGGTAAGGTGGTTGCTAGGTTAATCATGTCATTTGCAAGGTTGCAGCTATTGAAGTGGTTGCTAGGCCATTGCTAGGGTAAGTATAGACATGTAGCGGCTGACGTCATAAATCGCACTGGCAGGAAAAAAGATCCTTCCAGAGCGCCAGAGAATCAGATAGATTTCAAACAGCTGTCCCAGAGAGATTCACTACTTTTCTAAACTGAATCATTCCTATTTTCACCAGGCTAAATTTAATTGGCTGCACCACAGGTCATAACCCGTTCGCTAGTTAGAAACATTGCTACTATCTTATCCAATTCAATCCAATTATACTGCTCAGTCAAAGTAGCTCACCTGTCCTGAATATCTAGGATTAAAACTGTCAAACAATAATGATTATTTTTGAAATGCTACATACTCTACAATGCATATTGGATTTTATGTAAGAACTAGGGATGGGCAAGTTACACGTTATTATAGCAATTAATTAACACGATTAATTATTTTATCGCGTGTTAACGCTGTTTTAATTATCTTGCTTACAGCGCTGCTGCTGCGCTTGCAATAATCACTAAAGAAGGCTAATGTCACCTGCAGTAGATTCAGTGAGTTTACTGACTGGTATGAGTCTTGGGAAGACTGTGGGAAGGAGAAGGCACCATACCCAATCGGATAGCCTATATGGGCTCCCGTGTTGTGGAAGACGTCAGCAGGGCCGGCTCAAGCCCAAAAGGGGGGGGGGGGGCATTGTTGATGGATTGACTATTGCTTGTTCTCCCTATCAACAACAACATATTGCTTGTTTCATTAATTGTTTAAATTCACCCAGTGGTCTTGTCATCATCTGAATTTTACACCATTTTTGAAAATACTGAAACAAAAATACTAGACAACAAAAGTTTTGGATGCCATGGTTTTATAGCTCACAATAAACTTTATGTGAACATTTAATTATTGCTGATATTAAAGACATTGGTAGGCTACTCTATGCAATAAGCAGCTTATGTTAACATAAATAGCCCTGATTCACTCACTATGTTTGCTATTTCAAGCAGTGAATCAATAATAGGCCTAACCTATATCATCAGAGAAGAGTAATTCTTGCCATTCTTGACAATAAAGAGCTAGGTTTGAATTAAATGATAGTCCTACATTAAGATAGCTTGATACATCTCCTAAGACTGACTAGGATTTTGCCTATAGAAGAACTTCCTCATGTTCAATGTCTGTGCAGGCAGCAAATATTCATCAACCAAAAATAGGCTATCCTTAACCTAAGCCTAAAGCCTACTTCATTGTTTAGTTGACCATTCATTTAATGTGGCCTTGAGTTAATGTTGAGGACATAAAACAAAAGAATAAGCTTTCAGCCAAAGATACATTGTGAGGTGGCAATTAACAGAGCTGACGTTATATTACCTCCTCGGGAATCTGTTCCTTTCCTGCTCACACGATTCATTTCACTTACTGACTTACTTTGTTCCAAATGCAAAACATGGAGTGTGGACTTTCAGCGGTATGCATTTTACCTACTTGATCACGTGGAATGGACTAACAATTGCATGCGGTGAGATGTTGGTGAATGCGGAGTGGATTTTCAGCACTATGCGTACTTTATTCAAACAAGTAGAATGGATTCTTCCGCGGTGGATTAGAAACTGCGCTATGGCTGTGCTTTACCATTCCCATGAGGCTTTGTTCTAATCATATTGCAGGTTGTTGTTAGTTTTTCTGTGGTAAACATAAACGTTTTTTGATGCCAGAATAACAAGAATGAAATAAAAATACAAATGCTACATCAACTTCGCTAGATTGTTGGGAGAAGTCAGAGGTGTAGCCAAACCATGATTGAGATAAAGAGTGATAGCAAGTGATATAAATAGAATGGATTCAATCACTTAAAGATGATAATATTAATGGGAGTAGTCATCGTAGGGATGTCAAGCTATTGGTAAACCTCAACGTAAAATTGTAATTCTAAACGTGATTTCTCTAGCGCTCGCGGGGGGCCCCCCCGGGCTGTCGGGGCCCTAAGCAACGGCAAGACTTGCGTATGCTTCGGGCCGGCCCTGGACGTCAGACTCATCCCGTTTAACCAGAGGTATGATGGCGCGCCCAGAGGTATGATGGCGCTCCCCAGAGGGCGCCGTCGCGGAGCTCTCCGAGTTAAGCTACTTTGTTTACTTCTCCTTTTCAGTTTCGTGTACAAAGTGAAGACACTTTTTTATGATCGGGACACTTTGTTAAATCTTAGAGGGCAAAGCCATCTAGGCCTCTTCGATTCGAGCACGTTAGATCCCTATCCTGAGCTGACATGCCATACGGAATCACTACCGGGCCCGTGCCTGACTAGGGGCTTTTCCGATCACAACAAGCCGAGGCGGAAGCGCGGTAGGCGGGGAGGTGCGGATCGAAGGCTCCGGTGCCTTGTGAGGAATGGAAGACTGACCCTCCCGATCATACTATTTGCAAATGTGCAGTCCCTGGAAAATAAGATGGACGATCTTCACGCCAGGATTGCTTCGCAGAAGGACATCCAAGACTGTTCTATACTGTGTTTTTGTGAAACTTGGCTGGGGGAGAACACCCCCGATGAGGCAATTACACCTGTCGGCTATACAGTCTTCAGAGAGGACCGGGGAGTACGGCAGCCCTTGTTAAACAGTCTTGGTGTACCGACTGTAAGTGCATCTTAAAATCTTGCTCCGAAAATGTGGAATTTCTGACTCTGAGGTTACGCCCACATTATTTACCAAGAGAACTGCAATGCATTATTGTTAGTGTAGTTTACATCCCGCCCTCCGCTAAGGAGGAGGCTGCACTGAAGGAACTTCACTGTATGATTAATGAGCAAGAAAATAAGTATCCCGACGCTGCTGTTATTATAGTGGGTGACTTTAACCACTGCAATCTCCGAAAAAACATGCCTAAATTACATCAGTTCGTAACTTTCCCCACAAGAGGAAACAAAATACTTGATCAGTGCTATAGCAACATTAAGGATGCTTTTTCAGCTGAACCAAAGTCTCACTTTGGGAAGTCTGATCATGTTGCAATCAGGCTTAAACCGGTGTATAGTAACAGACTTAAGTCAAAACCAGTCACAGTCAGAACTATTAACACCTGGACTGAGGATGCACAGGCCAGCCTCCAAGGCTGCCTACAGGCCACTGACTGGAACACATTTAAGTATGCCACAAATGACATCCACGAATACACAGAGACTGTGAGCGATTACATCAACTGGTGCATGTCAATATGCGCCCCACCCAAGACTGTACGCACATTCCCTAACCAGAAACCCTGGTTTAACAGAGACATTAAACAAAAAATCAGAGAACGAAGGGAGGCCTACAAGTCAGGGGATCAAGGGGAGTATAAGAGAGCAAGGTATGAACTGAGAAAGTCCATCAGAGGGGCAAAAAGGGCCTACTCCCAAAAACTTGAAGACCACTACCTCAACCACAACGCACGCAGTATGTGGCGTGGAATCCAGTCTGTCACTAACTACAGAAAAACCACCACACCTACAGACCCCCGAGATGCTTCCCTCCTAGACAGCCTAAACACCTTCTATGCTAGGTTTGATAGGCTGAACACAGACTCACCCCAGAAAGCCCCCTGTGCCCCCACGGACACTGCCTTTCAGGTGACGCACACACAGGTTCTGAAGGCCCTGAAGCGGGTGAACCCCCACAAAGCAGCAGGACCGGATGGGGTTCTCCCCAGAGTGCTGAAAACTTGTGGTGAACAACTAGCTGGTGTTTACACTGATAATTTTAAGCTGTCTTTAGCTCAGGGAGTAGTCCCTCGTATTTTTAAATCTTCTATTATTATACCAGTCCCCAAAAGACCAGACACATCATCCCTCAATGACTTCAGACCAGTGGCGCTCACATCAGTCGCCATGAAGTGCTTAGAAAAATTGGTTTTGTCCCACATTAACGACATAGTCCCAATGTCAATTGATCCCCTCCAGTTTGCCTACCGCCCCAACCGTTCAGTTGATGATGCGGTAGCTATAGCCCTACACCACACTCTGCAGCATCTGGAAAGCAGCCGCACATATGCCAGGATGCTCTTCCTGGACTATAGTTCGGCATTCAATACAATCCGCCCAGGCAAGCTGATCAACAAGCTGGTAGACCTCAGAGTCCCAACTACCACCTGTAACTGGATCCTGGACTTCCTGCTTGAAAGACCACAGGCTGTGAGAATGGGGGGATGTGTATCCACTGTAATCACAGTCAGCACAGGATCCCCACAAGGCTGCTGCCTAAGCCCCAAACTCTTCACACTGTACACACATGACTGTTGCTTAGTTTACACTTCCCCGGGTCTTCAAGAAACCGGGTATATTCCCCTCCCCCGAGTAAGAAAACAATCGCATTTACACAAACATCAAAAACGGCTAAGAAAGGCGGTGACAATTAACCACCACGTCACAGTTTTATCAAAGATCTTTCAAGGGAGCAACATCGTAGCAGATGGCCACAAACGTGAAGTGTTTCGGTCTGCATTAGCAGCAGTCTCACATTACGTCACATCATTAACATTTTCCCTTAGGAAATTATAAAATGATATAATGTATGTGTGCCATAATATTGTCTGTGATCATTAACGAAACCAACAAATGACAATTCAATCACTCCTCTCCAAAACATGTTGTGAACCAAGTGTGCTTTTTAGCTTGAGAGGGTTTGTTTGGCAGTTACCATGACGACATAGCTATATGCTAACTATAAGCTAGTCGTTTTGGACTTTGCTCAAACCTAACATATTGCTATAAACTATGTTTATGTTTGCTCTGTCCACTTAAAATGAACTCAGTAATGTTACCCGCAGGCTGTCAATAAATTAAATCTCAAATATAAATGTAAAACATTACGTTAGCTAGATCGCTAGCGTTAGCTCGTTAACAACTTAACATTTTAGTAATTTACTGCCTGGCAGCTTCATCTGATAGAAATACCAACAGTAACAGTTTACAACATCAGTCTTGAAATCATGTTAACGTTAAACACTTACAGAATATGAGAGATACATGCCAAAAAAACATAACTCCAAAAAGACGATTTATTGGTAAAAGTCCTGACATCATTCAAAACCAGGTGGTGCCCTTGTGAAAATAGAACTACTGTGCGCGAACGTAGGTGCTTCTCGTTTGCTCCAACTGTCTTTGGTGCTAGAGCTCCGGTTATGGGTAGTTACACAAATCTCTAAAGACGGGGTTCTCCGACATCTCCACCTTGCCCGGAGTTCGTGAGATTCTCCGTCTTCACCTTCGGGTAAGTGTAACAGAGAGGTGCAACCGCAGAGAAACATGTGCGTCTTTATGGTTATCTGTGTTTGTGTAAACGGGGTCTGTGTCTCCAATCAAGATAACACCATCATCATAAAATATGCGGATGACACCACCATTCTTGGGCTTATTAAGGGGGGGGATGAGACAGAGTACAGGTCACTGGTGGAAAACATTATTGTTTACGGCGAGGATAATGATCTCCTCCTAAACACGGACAAAACAAAGGAGGTAATAGTGGATTTTAGGAAAAAAGCCGCCCCCCTACAGCCTCTCCACATCAGAGGGACTGAGGTAGAGAGAGCTGAAAGTTTTAAGTTCCTGGGACTGCAGATAACATCCAACCTGAGCTGGACCACTAACACCACGGCCACAGTGAAAAAAGCCCAGAAGAGGCTCTACTTTATCAGGCTCCTCAGGAAGGCCGGTCTGAGTCATCACCCTCTCACGCAGGCCTACAGAGGACTGATAGAGAGCATCCTCACTGCTGGCATCACAGTCTGGTATGGGAGCACCACCCAGGCAGAGAGGAAAGCTCTCCAGAGAGTCATCAAGACGGCGGAAAGGATTACTGGGACGTCACTTCCTTCCATGGACTCTCTGTATACCCAGCGCTGCCAGAAGCGTGCAGAGGGAATTATTAAGGACTCTCTCCACCCTGCTCACTCTTTGCTCAAACACAAGAAATGCACATACAATCTGAGACACACAAGGGCCAACAGTATCACTACACACACAACCAGATTCCATAACAGCTTTTTCCCAGCCAGTCAGACTAATGGCAAAACAAAGCTACTGATCACATCACACATTAACACACACACCACACAGTGTGGAAAAGTGCAATATCCCCATCACCCTTTCCCCTCTTTTAATGTGCAATAACCCCATAACCTTTTCCCCTTCTAAAATGTGCAATATCCCAACACCCCCACACACTTAAATGCACAGCAGCCTGGACTACCTAGCCACTCCCCATTATTTATCTAATATTCATCTATCTATCTATCTATCTATCTATTTATTTATTTACATATCTGACTGTGCCTGTATATGTCTGATTGTGCCTGTATCATGGATTGGTGTTTTAGTCAATGTACATGCCTTTTTAAATTTTTAATATTAGTATTCTCTTTTACTTTTAAAAGCTAACTTGAGCTCTGCTTTAAAATTCCAATGTGCTTTTAACTGTTGTTTTCTGCACAAATGGCAAATAAAGACTACTTGACTACTTGACCTACACATAAAAGAATCTAAGACGCATATTTATTCACCGTCGTGCATCTCATTCGGGATATACTGTACATAAACAAAATCGGGTTTCAGATCTCCGTTTGGCTGATTTGATCGTCTGGGTTAAATAGCATTCACAGAAAAGGAGAACTTTATGAAGTCTGTTTCATTCTCACATAGGCTACTCGTTCTCATACCACCAAGTAAGAAACATATTGGCGCCATATTGTGTTGTGTTGTGAAAGACGTCAGACTCGTTTAACCAGGGGCGAAAAGTTAACCCCCGCAGCCCCCGCGAGGGGGGGGGCCCCGCCCCGTGGGGGCCCCTCCTCCCACGTTGTTTTTTTTTTTTTTTTCCCCAAGCTATCAACGTGAAAGTCGAACAGCATGCAATAGGGCTCGGGCATGTGACGCCACCACTGTTAGCCGCGGACATATTGGAAGCGTAGTGCTGGTCTGTTTATATTGCTTCCAATGCGCACCAAGTAAGGACGTAGGCTACTCCCGCCTGGTGTTGTACCTCAATTTTATCTGTTCAATCTTTATGTACCAATCTCTGGCTTCCTTCCGTAGTGTATCCCGGTATATCCCACGTCATTTTTTAGATTTTAACATGCTTTTCTTTCTCACTCAAACGGTTCTTCTACATCATCTGTCTCTGGCCGTTTCTCAATACAAAGTAGGCTACTTACAGGAATGGACTTCCTTACTTGCAAGTTCAAACTTGGGAAGTTGAGATCGAGATTACAAACTTCCAAGAATGCGAGGACACAGTGCGCTGAACCTGCTGTTTGAGACAGTCACGGTAATGTTAGCTACGCAAGCTACAGGGGGAAGCTACCCCAAAACAGCTTTGACAGGTGAATGACAAGCTATACAGGTGAATGACGAGCTATAAACATCGTATCTCACCACAGATTCACTTTTTGGTTACAAAACCCATGTGTACAGACTTACAAATCAGCATTTCAAAACATGAGTTTAAAAAAGTATCAAGTCATAAGCCGCAAATGTATTAGTTTGAAGACAGAAATGCTAAATCCTTGCGTTGAGCTCCACTTTGTTTACGATAGAACTAGCCTGCAATATGGCGGCCATATCCCAGAATGCAACGTGTGTGCCCGAGCCCTATAGCCTAACAATGAAGCCCGCAAGACATAAAAGTGGTGCCCAAAAACGGCAAAACAAAAGAAAAAGAGTGGAGCTAACTGCCACACTACCTAAAATTTCGTCTGTATTTGGGAGAGTTCGTCCAGCTACTGTTAGTGAGGGTCATGGATCGCTAACAGGTAGGGGCCGGGAGAGGGAGAGATTAGCATAGCAACACTATCTCAGCAGTCTATATGTTAGCCATTCATATAGACTTAATATAGTTTACCCGACTTTCTTTTAAAGAACAAACGAGCCTATGCCAACTAGACAATAAAAAAGACCACTTTAAGATTACTTTAAGATTATCAGTTTCTGTTATTAAAGCGCCATATATTTCCACCATAATTGCAGATCAGGAAGGAAGGTTAGCATCAGATGAGGGAGAGCTCACTGCTGCATGCCAGGAGACGGCGGGTGACAGTCATAGTCAAACATGTCCTGCAGAATCAGATGAACGAGAGATCGCTGGCTGTGCCACTGCTTCAGATGAGGGAGAGCCCATTTCAGGATCTGATGAAGAGCCAGGTCCGATAGATACCGAACTGTCGGACAGTGAGGAAGTTCGGTTTGCAGCTGTGAATTGTGCTGCTGAGACTGACGCGGCTTACCCCACTGACAGGGCTAATTTCCCCGTGGACATAAGTGACATAGATATAAAAAGGTCTATTGTAAGGCAAGGACCTTGCAAATTCGATGGTCCTTATCCCAGAGATATAAAAGGCAGGTGCTTTTCCAAAGAGTACTTCCACCAAGTGTCAAAAAAAGGTACAAAAATCCCACGCAAATGGCTGTGCTACTCTCCAAAAATGAACCGTGTGTATTGCCAGTCCTGTTGGCTCTTTGGTGACAGAAAGTCCGTGGGTCATAATTTGGCATGGACCACTGGAATTAATGACTGGCAAGGGCTATCCCGAAAGATCAGAGAACATGAACGTGCCCGTTCTCACATGACTGCCTGTGTCGTTTATGATACATGGCAGCAAAATCTAACCATTGATGAACAGATTTCCTCTGAGTATAACAATGAGGTTAACTTTTGGTCAGAGGTATTAAGAAGGATAGCCGATGTTGCATTAACACTTGCATCCTGCAACTCTCCTTTCCGTGCGCGACATGAGAAACTCGGGGAATTAAACAATGGTAACTTTTTGACACACATTGAACTTCTTGGACGTTACGACCCTGTGTTAGAGAAGCTGATTAACAGCAACAGTAAAATTAAGTACTTAAGCCCGAAGATTCAAAATGAAATGATCTCTGTCATGGCACACAAGGTTCTAGACGAAATAATGAAAGAAATCCATGAAGCAGAATTTTATTCTGTAATATTAGACACAACACAAGACATTTCCAAAATAGATCAGCTAAGTCAAGTGCTCCGATATGTCACAATTGCAAAAGATGACAATGGTGTGCCTTTAGAGGTGGAAATTCATGAGAGTTTCATGGGTTTCCATCAAGTGCACGATCAAAGCGCGCACGGCTTGGAAAAAACTATCCTCGGGCTTTTAGAGAAAGAGGGAATATCTGTCAATAAATGCAGAGGGCAGGGATACGATGGCGCAGCCACGATGAGTGGAGCCTACTCTGGTTTGCAAAAAAGAATTGCAGATAGGGAGCCAAATGCCATGTATGTTCATTGCGCGACTCATAATTTAAACCTGGTGCTAAACGATGCGTGTCAGAACGTGGCAAAAGTAAAGGACTACTACGATACAGTAGAGAAACTGTATGACTTCTTCAGCGGTAGCATAAAAAGATGGGAACTTTTGGAGTCACAGTTCAAAGTGTCAGGGCAACCAACCCTCAAACGTCTGTGCCCGACACGTTGGGCATCCAGGAACGATGCAGTTCGCTCACTCCGGTTTCGTTACCCAGATGTAATGAAAGCCCTAACTAAGATATCTCTGGTATCAAAAAAGTCCAAAGAGCGCTCTGAAGCCAAGGGACTAAAAGCTAGCTTGGAAAATTTTGAGTTTGCTTTCCTGACAGTGCTCCAGGGGAAAATCCTGGAAATAATTACCATTGTTTCTCAAAGCCTTCAAAAAAACAACGTCGACCTGTTACAGGCAAGCCAGTATCTGTCAAATGCATCTAATAACCTTGCGTCGCTTAGGGATGAATTTGACAGCCTTAAAGAAGCTGCGCAAGACCTGGCCAAATTGTGGGGTATTGCTCCGATTTTCTCCCAGAAACGTATCCGGCACAAGAAAGTGTACTTTGACGAATTGTGTGAAGACGAAAGGTTGTTGGATGCGGAGAAACACTTCAAAGTGACAGTCTTTTACGCAACGATAGACATTGCCATTGCCCAGGTGGGGCGCAGGTTTGAGGCCATGCACGAAGTGGCACGGAGGTTTGGGTTTTTACGCCCGCAAGAACTCCTTTCAAAACCAGACACTGAATTATACACTAAAGCAAATGCTTTGGCAGAGCAATACAGTGACGATTTATCAGCGGATTTCCCCGAACAGCTACTCTCATTTAGATGTGCATTTCAGCCTGCTTTGAAACAAATTGAACATGGTGGGGTTCGGGATTTGGCGCACACGCTTTTTATTAAGCACAGCTCTATACTGTCAAGTTTACCTGACGTTGCCACAGCCATCAAACTCTTCCTCACTTTACCTGTAACCGTTGCGAGCGCCGAGAGATCTTTTTCTAAATTGAAATTGATTAAAATTTTTGCGGAGCAGCATGGCACAGGAGAGGCTATCAGGTCTTGCTATTCTAAGCATAGAGAACAGACGCGCTCGAAGCTTGGATTTGAAAAGCGTAGTTTGGGATTTTGCTCATCGATGCGCTAAAAGATGTTCCCACGTATATGCGCCCCCGAATTTTTAGAATTGATATTCCCAGTACTGTCAGTGTTGACTAATAGTATTTGCATTGAGTGGTGTCCCTTGCCTTGAAGGAGGCACTCTCGCTGTATAGTTTTTAAGACGGGTTTTTGTTGCACAAAAAGATGTTCGCACGCTGACGCTGCCAATCATAACTTGTGGCAAATATTGTAGGCCTATGTTCACAACTAGGCTATAAAATTGTTATTGAGAAGTTTGCAAAAATAATTTTATATTTACACTACAGATATGTTATTATTCTGACTGAGAAGCTATTCGCATCTTCTCATAAGCATGAGATTTCTTTGTCCATAAAACGCCCTATCCTTTTTTGATAACGTTTAAGATGACTTCCAAAATGTAAAAAAAAATCCTGTCCAAAATCTTGTGGCAAAGATAGACTGTTGCATGTTCACAACTAGGCTACTCATGTTATTGTTGAGATGTCCATTTAAATAATTAAGGGTGCTCTGATTATACTGTGTAGGTAAGCTTCTGTAGGCCTATATGTTCATTTTTTAATTGTCAGAGAAACTGAAATAATACAAAAAAAACTTTGTTCATGCCCACTCTTGGGAAGATTTCCTTATCATTAAATATACTTTTGATAACTCTTTCAGTTAAATTCTTGAGTCTTATTGCTTACTTATTGCTTGTGTGTAGGCCTACTAAAATGAAAAGATATAGCCTAGGCCTGTCATCTGCTTCATCTTTTCAAAGTTCCTACAATGCAGGCATTCATTTGACCAATGGGCTAAACTCATTGTGCTTACACTCAGCTATAGGTATATGTCACATTTTGATCAATCAATGAACAGCCTTATTAGATGGGCTGCACTTTTATGAAGCTACAATTTCAGGTGTGATATCCACCTCTGATGCAACCTATCTTGTCACCAGTAGTCTAGTAGGTAATATTTAGGCTATAACCTATATTTGGCCAAACATAACATGCTGTTTAGCCTACCCTGCACACTCTTCAATACACTGTGCACCGAGTGCGGGGGGGGGGGGGGCACTTTTGTTACTTGCAGGGGGGCCCCAAGTATTTCCGTTACGCCACTGCGTTTAACCTACACATAACAGAATGTAAGACGCATATTTATTGCCCGTCGCGCATCTCAATCTTTCAGTCACTTCGAAAACTCTGGGCAAAGTTAAGATTTTGGAAACTTTTACGCCACATGGAGTTGTAGCACAGTGATGTGACCATTCCATGTCGGTTTTCAGATCTCCGTTTGACCTGTTTGTGACAGCTCTCCATGGCTGATTTGATTGTCTAGGTTCAATTATTTTACGGAGGAGGAGAACAGCCTACTCGTTCTTATACCACCAAGCAAGAAACATATAGGGAACCGAAGTCATGCTAACTTCCGGTTAGCATATGGGACCTACTGAGCTGAGAGTGAATGGACAGACAAACGTGACTTTTTGGTCCACTTTGATTTATAACTTGAGTCACACATATATGTTGCATGTGAATTTAAATGATAACCATTCATGCCAATCAAGACTATGTTTGTTGTTTTATGTAACGTAACTTTTGAAGTTCGTCTGCAATCAATTTAATTTTTACATTTGTGAAGCTCAAAATGTAAGTTTAAACATTATAAATATTATGTGAAACCCACGACGCATACCAAAGTGGACCAGAAGTTATTTGAATATGTTCATTCATTTTAATAGGCTCGATAGGACTGTAGGCTAATGCGGAAGAGGGCGTGACTTCGGCTCCCCATTAGGCTCATAAACAGGATAACATCAAAGCCCTTAAGTGGCAATTGCCTAAAGTAAACTATAATTTTGTAGGCTGATTATGTTGTTTTAGTTGAGATTTACAGTAAATATTTTATTTAACTGTTAGCCCTATGTTATTATAGAGAAAATGCTGATATGTTATAGTCATAGTCATAGTCATGTTTATTTATATAGCACAATTTAAAACAACCAAAGGTTGACCAAAGTGCTCAAAAAAAGTAATAATAATAGTAGAAGACAAAAAAAATAATAAGATCACATATACAAAATGAAATACAATAGAGAGAGAAAAGAAAGCTAAAATAATATGTACAGCCTAAATTAATTCCATACTTCATTTAAAAGCCATTAATAGCATATGATCCCTTAACTTTGCTTTAAAAGCACCAATAGTTGGTGTGGATCTAATGTGGAAAGGCAATTTGTTCCACAACTTGGGCCCAGCCACTGAAAAAGCATGGTCACCTTTACTCTTCAGACGACTCTGCGGTACTGAGAGCAGTAGCTTATCTGAGGACCTTAGAGTTCTAGGAGGGCAATGAAAGTGTACAAGCTCCCTTAGATATTGGGGAGCTTGACCAGTTAAAGCTTTGAACACAAAAACAAGAATTTTGAAATCTACTCTAAATGTAACTGGTAGCCATTTCAAGGATTTCAAGACTGGAGATATATGTGTTTACTTTTTAGTTTTGGTAAGCAGCCTTGCAGCTGCATTTTGCACCATCTGAAGTCGGGATAGAGTGGACTGAGTGACACCAAAGTAAAGGGAGTTGCAGTAGTCCAGGCGAGATGAAATAAAGGCATGGATTAATATCTCAAAGTCTCTGAAAGAAAACATTTCTGAGGTGGTAAAAAGATGACTTGACAACAGAGTTAATCTGCTTCTCCAATTTAAAATCAGGGTCAAGTAGAAAACCAAGATTTCTTGCATAAGGTTTCTCATAAGTGGCAAAAGACCCTAGTTCACTAATTGCACTATTATAGCCTGGGAGTTCCCATGCTCCTTTGCACGCTTATTTCATTTCACTCTGCAAACCCCCCCAGCACACGACCTTTAATAGACGTTAATATTTGGGCTAAATCCCGTCGGCCAGTCGTGGCCATCATTTGAACCAAAAACAGACGTCTATTTCAGACCACATTTCAACCAACCACATAAAAAGGTCTACTGGACATGCATTTCAGACCACATTTCAACCAACCCAATAAAGAGGTGTACTAGATGTGAAATTCAGACCACATTTCAACCAACCAAATAAAGACGTTTACTGGATGTCCATTTCAAACCGCATTTCAACCAACCTAATAAAGACGTCTACTAGATGTCCATTTTAGACAACCTATCAACAAACTAAATAAAAGTGTCTACTGGAGGTCAATTTCAGACCACCTTTCAACCAACCACATAAAGATATCTACTGGACATACCTATCAGACCACATTTCAACCAACCACATAAAGATGTCTACTGGATGTCCATTACAGACCACCTATCAACCAACCAAATAAAGACGTTTGCTGGACATCCATTTCTGACCACATTTCAACCAACCAAATAAAGATGTCTTCTGGATGTCAATTTCAGATTTCATTTCAACCAACCAAATAAAAATGTCTACTGGACATCCATTTCAGACCACTTATTATGTAGCCAATTGTTTCAGGATCCTTTTACCCCCATTCATAGTCTAAGTCCTTGTATACACTCCTGTATAGTAGGTGGTGGTATATGCACCAAAGATATGTGATCTGCCAATAAATCAGAGAAGAAGAATTGGCTTTAAAAGGCACAATTCCAGTTTTGGCTTGTTTGGTTGACGGACTGCAACATTCTCACTCACTTGACTGACAAACACAAACATGGCCCTCTATTATACTAATACATCAAAAATGACAAAGGTAAGTTGTTAGATTGAAATGCTACATTAGGCTAAATTGAAATGCTACACTGTACTAATAGTTACTTAGCATTAACTTGACTTAGCATTACCAAAAACAGTATTTTTAAGCATATCTCTTGAACGGAATAAGGAAATGCAGAAAAGGTGATGGCTATACCTATCCAGCATGATAACGTGACCATTTTAGTTTTGAAAAGAACCTGTGTGTTTTTTGGGGCAACATTGCCACTGCAGTGTTATAAATGGCGCCCCTAATCAAATGAAAATGGTTTCCTTGTCATTCCAGATGCTGTGAAAGGAGTGGAGCGACACAACCACGGACCAAACTTGGCAGACCATTTGAAACATGCCCCAGACCGCTGGTGGAGACTACAACAAGCAATAAAATAAATGAATAAAAACATATGGATGTATTCATTTACAAAAATGTGTTCATGATGAAAAATAAAATAATTAATGTAATTTTTCGTTTGAATTATTCATTTATAAGAGCCTTTCTATTTTTGTCTAATAGATAATCATCTTATAGATGATGAGTTTTTGTAAAATAAAAATTTTAAATCCACAATGCACATTTTTAAAAGCCTATAAAAGGATAATATGGGCTTATAAACTAATAAAAAATAGCAACATGACAGTGTAAAATAAGTTAAGACGTTTTTCAACAACCAGAGAAAGACGCTTAACAGATGTGGCTTCAACCAAATGTAGATGCTGAAAAGATGGCTTTCAAAGGGACATCTTTTCAATGACCAGCAAAAGATGTTGGACAAACGTGGCTTCAACCAAATATAGAGGCTGAAGAGACAGCTTTCAAGGGACGTCTTTTCAACTAACCGAAAAAGCCACTGGACAGACGTGGCTTCAACCAAATGTAGATGCTGAAAAGTCGGCTTTTGAGGGACATCTTTTAAACAAGCAGAAAAAGTTGTTGTATAACCTTTCACTTTTCAACCAAAATGGAATGTTGTATAGATGACATGAGAAGATGTCTTTTCAACGACTAGAAAAAGATGTCATACAAACTGTCACAGGCAAAGCACCGCTGATAGGCGTAAAGTCATCACAGCACCTGAAAACCCCAGAAAGAAAGTACTACGGTAACTTTTCAGGTGCTGTGATGACTTTACGCCTATCAGCGGTGCTTTGCCTGTGCTTTCGCCTGAATATAGTCCCAAGACTTTGTCACTCCTAGGCAAACCCTTTGTGATAATGGCATTGCCATTTGTACTCGGTTTGAATGTACATGTGAAACAACGAAATTAGGAAAAATCTTGAGTTCATTTATGACTATTTTGAGAACGACATGCTAAATGGAAACTCCAAATTACGGCGCTCTATGCTAAGCTAAGCTAACGCCGCGCTTCTGGATACAGAGAAGCACAGGTCTGAATGAAAAACACTTTTGGTCACTTATCCAACACAGGGGAATATGGTAAGAGACTAAATTTAGTTTTGGGGTGGCCTATTCCTTTAACATTTGTAACTGAAACTCGTCTAAAATCTTTTGGTCCGTTTCCGCTTGCTCCTGCCAATCTGCTAAGATCAGATCTCTTCACATTAGCATACTACATGACATTGCGCTGCGTGGTTGTGGAAGATCAGTTATTGTCGAGATATTGGACTTTGTATATTTGTTTACAATTGACTCACAACATCACGACTGTTTCTGTTGGCTTTGAGTTCTGGTACAGGCATTTTGGCAATATCATGCAGCCTCCTATGAGGGAGAGAACTGCTGTAGTGTTGGTGCTATCAACCCCTTTTGCTGCGCTGATAATGGTTAAATTTATAATTAACACGTTGATATGAGACTTTTCAATGCTCTTACGTTAGGTACAAACCATTTGCATTTTTGTGAGGTTATGGCTACATTGATTTAGCCTCATTTACAGCCGATATTGCTGTGTTTTGGTTCGGTGGCAGGCTGCACGAAGCAGACTGCTTGCATGTTAAAGGGACACCAGGCAACGTTTTACTGTTAATTTACCAGCCTTAAAGTCACTTTGATGATTAAATGGTTCATTACGGGGTGACCGATGGCTCTCTCGTCAGACTCAAGCATTTTGTTGCGCGGTAATCACACTTGCAGTATGGTAGTGTCGGGTCCACAAAATAGAAACTGAAAGTGGATATAGGTGAAATCGCATTTATTACCGGCTTGTCAGACAACGTAACGCACGAAAATGATCATCTCTGGTTAGTACTCTTTGGTTTGCAAATAAATTTACATCGATTGTTGAGAATGTGTAACGCAGTTGTATTTTTTCTAATATTTCGGCGACTGTAGGTGGAGCTCCGGAGATAGAAAACCGTAGTCCTGCCTGGTGTCCCTTTAAGGAGTCACCTTATTGCCCGTGGACATATAACCCCCCCAGCAAAATGTGGTTGAAAAGACATTGAAAAGACGCATTTTCTTGTCTTCTAACCAACGTTCCATTTTGGTTGAAAAGTGAAAGTTTATATGACATCTTTTTCTGGTCGTTGAAAAGGCGTCTTCTCATGTCATCTATACAACATTCCATTTTGGTTGAAAAGTGAAAGGTTATACAACAACTTTTTCTGCTTGTTTAAAAGATGTCCCTCAAAAGCCGACTTTTCAGCATCTACATTTGGTTGAAGCCACGTCTGTCCAGTGTCTTTTTTGATTAGTTGAAAAGACGTCCCTTGAAAGCCGTCTCTTCAGCCTCTATATTTGGTTGAAGCCACGTTTGTCCAACATCTTTTGCTGGTCATTGAAAAGATGTCCCTTTGAAAGCTGTCTTTTCAGCATCTACATTTGGTTGAAGCCACGTTTGTCCAACGTCTTTTGCTGGTCATTGAAAACATGTCCCTTTGAAAGCTGTCTTTTCAGCGTCTACATTTGGTTGAAGCCACGTTTGTCCAACGTCATTTGCTGGTCATTAAAAAGACGTTCCTTTGAAAGCCATCTTTTCAGCGTCTACATTTGGTTGAAGCCACATTTGTCCAACGTCATTTGCTGGTCGTTGAAAAGATGTCCTTTGAAAGCTGTCTTTTCAGTGTCTACATTTGGTTTAAGCTACGCTTGTCCAACATCATTTGCTGGTCGTTGAAAAGACAGCCTTTTCAGGTCGTTGAAAAGACATCTTATGAAAGTGGTCTTTTCAGAATCTATGTTTGGTTGAAACCACGTCTGTCCAACATCATTTTCTGGTCATTGAAAAGACGTCCTATAAAAGTTGTCTTCTCAACATCTATATTTGGTTGAGACGCCTGTTCAACGCCTTTTTCTGGTCTTTGAAAAGACTGATTTAAAAGAGGTCTTTTCAGCGTCTCTATTTGGCTGAAGTCACATTTATACAGCGTCTTTTTCTGGACGTTGAAAAGACGTGCTTTAAAAGCAGTCCTTTTAGCATCTATATTTGGTTGAAACCACA
Source organism: Sardinella longiceps (assembly GCA_027497455.2). Taxonomy (NCBI): domain Eukaryota; kingdom Metazoa; phylum Chordata; class Actinopteri; order Clupeiformes; family Clupeidae; genus Sardinella; species Sardinella longiceps. The sequence goes on along the minus strand of JAODXP020009283.1, from coordinate 102,570 downwards.
TCTGTTAAGCGTCTTTCTCTGGTTGTTAAAAAAACTTCTTAACTTATTTTATACTGTCATGTTGCTATTTTTTATTAGCTTATAAGCCTATATTATCCTTTTATAGGCTTTTAAAAATGTGCATTATGTATTTTTATTTTACAAACTCATCATCTATAAGATGATAATCTAGACAAAAATAGACAGGCTCTTCTAAATGAATAATTCAAACGAAAAATTACATAAATTATTTTATTTTTCATCATGAACACATTTTTGTAAATGAATACATCCATATGTTTTTATTCATTTATTTTATTGCTTGTTGTAGTCTCCACCAGCAGTCTGGGGCATGTTTCAAATGGTCTGCCAAGTTTGGTCCGTGGTTGTGTCGCTCCACTTCTTCACAGCATCTGGAATGACAAGGAAACCATTTTCATTTGATTAGGGGTGCCATTTATAACACTGCAGTGACAATGTTGCCCAAAAAACAAAAAAACACACAGGTTCTTTTCAAACTAAAATGGTCAAGTTATCATGCTGGATAGGTATAGCCATCACCTTTTCTGCATTTCCTTGTTCCGTTCAAGAGATATGCTTAAAAATACTGTTTTCGGTAATGCCGGAAATAAAAATGGCCGCCACAAGCCATTTTTGCAATGGCTCCATTTCTGAAATTGTTCAGGGCACCAAACTGAACAAGTGTACCAAATTTCACGCTTTTATGAAAAAGTGAACATTTCACCTATATTTTGTCACATACAGTAGCCTACAGTATCATCTGGACTAGTAAGTCATAGTTGATCAAACAATACAAACAAACCGTAAATGTTAGCCACCTAATTCTAAGTAACTATTAGTACAATGTAGCATTTCAATTTAGCCTAATGTAGCATTTCAATCTAACGACTTACCTTTGTCATTTTTGATGTATTAGTATAATAGAGGGCCATGTTTGTGTTGGTCAGTCAAGTGAGTGAGAATGTTGCAGTCCGTCAACCAAACAAGCCAAAACTGGAATTGTGCCCTTCAACGCCAATTCTTCTTCTCTGATTTATTGGCAGATCACATATTTTTGGTGCATATACCGCCACCTACTATACAGGAGTGTATACAGGGACTTAGACTATGAATGGGGGAAAAAGGATCCTGAGACAATTGGCTACATAATAAGTGGTCTGAAATGGATGTCCAGTAGACATTTTTATTTGGTTGGTTGAATTGTAGTCTAAAATTGACCTCCAGAAGACATCTTTATTTGGTTGGTTGATAGGTGGTCTGAAATGGACGCGTAGTAGACGTCTTTATTTGGTTGGTTGAAATGTGGTCTAAAATTGACCTCCAGAAGACATCTTAATTTGGTTGGTTGATAGGTGGTCTGAAATGGACGTGTAGTAGACGTCTTTATTTGGTTGGTTGAAATGTGGTTGGAAATGGATGTCCAGCAAACATCTTTATTTGGTTGGTTGATAGGTGGTCTGTAATGGACATCCAGTAGACATCTTTATGTGGTTGGTTGAATTGTGGTCTGATAGGGATGTCCTGTAGATATCTTTATGTGGTTGGTTGAAAGGTGGTCTGAAATTGACCTCCAGTAGACACTTTTATTTGGTTGGTTGATAGGTTGTCTAAAATGGACATCTAGTAGACGTCTTTATTAAGTTGGTTGAAATGTGGTCTGAAATGGACATCCACTAAACGTCTTTATTTGGTTGGTTGAAATGTGGTCTGAATTTCACATCTAGTACACATCTTTATTGGGTTGGTTGAAATGTGGTCTGAAATGGATGTCCAGTAGACATCTTTATGTGGTTGGTTGAAATGTGGTCTGAAATAGACGTCTGTTTTTGGTTCAAATGATGGCCACGACTGGCCGACGGGATTTAGCCCAAATATTAACGTCTATTAAAGGTTGTGTGCTGGGGGAGCAGAAGCTAAAAACAACCAGTTGAGCTCAATGTATTTTATCAGGTTTACTGCTTGTTATTATAGCTGAATGTCATATGAAATATTTAAGCCCTTGTATTTTGTGTATCAAGCACTTTTGTGTTGCGCCATATGCCTATATGAAAATAAATAGCATAGGCTAGCCTAAAGTTACTGAGTGTCATAATATTTTAGGTCCAGAACGTCATTTGCCACCTTAGAAGTGGTTACTAGGTGGTTGCTAGGGTACTTGAGGTGGTTGCTAGGTTGCACATGTTGGTTGCTAGGATGCAACTGTGATAGTGGTTTTTGGGCCGTTGCTAGAGGTGGCTTTTAGAGGTGGCTTTTAGATTGTTTCTTGGATAGGTTGGTTTCTATGCCGGATGCAAGGTTGCAACTGTGAAAGTGGTTGCTGGGCCCTAGGGTACTTGAGGTAGTTGATAGGTTGTTGCTACGGGTAGATATGGTGGTTGCCAAGGTTGCCAGAACCAAATTATTTTAAATATGTTATTGTAATGGGTCAGCAGCCACAGACCACAGTAGCACAAGCAGTGCCCCACCCCCAGATTTATACAAGAGCATGTGGAGTTCTATGAGTTGCTTCCAAATCATGTAGTTTCTACCCCTTTCCATTGCTTAGAAATCAGTAGCGAAGATTAGGAACTTTCTCCAAAACCCCCTGTTTTTGTCCAAAAAGGGGAGAAAATGAGCATTTTGTTTGACAACAATAGTGCCTTGGATGCACATATTTTTGGGTCTACTGGCACGTCAAACATCGGGGAAAATGGCTTCCTTCGATAAGACCACAAAAACAACAGTAACAGGGGGTTGTAACAAGGAAAACATATGCAATTACAGACTGTGAGTGACAACGATAACCTAGTGATCAACATCCCGTTTGCAAATCTTACCTGACCCAGAACTGTGAGCTATCTGGGCAGTGGAACAAGTCCCTAACTGTTATTCAGTTTGCCCCAGGTTGATCATACTCTGATATACTCTGATAAAGTGTGAACTGCCTAAACATCTCCGATTTACGTCTACGTTTTGCTAGCGTTTTTTCATTAGCTTTCTCTACTTCTCCCTTAGCTATGCCTATGAGTCTATGCTGATCTCATATCCAAAGTGACACACTACCACCAACAGGATCAATTTGGAACTGCATTTTTCGACAGAGAATTTTGATATATACAGACAATGTTCCCTAGTGTAGCCGGTATAGTGACGGTAACCAGGAAATGCCACTGGGTGGCCAGCAGCCCGGGGGTTAATTAGCCTTATTAACTACACAGGTGAAGTCCCCCTTTAAATATGGGTGCTGTGAGCCAGTTTACAATGGTTTCGTTCAGTTGAAGCGTTCTAGAGTAGCTGCACTACTAACAGTGTGAACGAGGAGTTATTGCATCGGGGGCTGTGATAGGCAACATAGCAGGCCTGCCGAAGGTTGGAGTGATTTTGCCACTTGTTACACGGAAGTTTTGTCTCCAGCGGAGAACGCTTGGAGTTCTTACAGCGATTTGCTTTCCCACATCGGTAATGCACATCGTACAGATTCATACTGGTTAAATTGATGCCCTGCTGACGCTGGAGAGTGCTAACAGCAACTTGCTTTTCCTACTCCGTGAATATACATCGTACAGATTCATACTGGTTAAATTGCTGCTCCGCTGGCGCAGGAGAGTGTCAACAGCGGCTTGCTTTCCCACTCCTCTGTTATACATCGTACAGATTCATACTGGTTAAATTGCTGCTCTGCCTGTGCGTGAGTGTTGACAGCCACAAGTCTCAGGACACGACTTTAACGAGCATCGTCGTGCTGGTCGGCCACTGTTTTTCCTGTATATTGTTTGTGCATTTTTGTTTTGAGTGTTTGTGATTTGGTTTATTTTCCTTTTCTGTGTGTTTATGTTCCTGGTGTCAGTAGTCTGGCATATAGGCTACCATTGACTAGACGCAGGGAGGCCTGTGTCGTAGCTTAGGCCGAATTGTTTGAATTACTGTTGTGTGTTGTAATTGTGTCTGTTTGTCTGTCTGTCTGTGTGTGTTTCGTGCGGGCCTAGTCTAACTGCCCTGCCAGTCTAACTCTGTATTCTGTGTTGGTGTTTGTCTGTGTCTGTCTTGTTCGTGGGCCAGGGGTATCGTGCAATAGCTCTATAGGGGCAGTAGTTGTTTGTAGTGTGAATTGTGTGCAATCTAAGGTGTTCCTTAAACAGTGTGTCTATGCTGCTGAAATTGGTGTGTATTGGTTACTTGGACTGTGGTGTACTTTTTTAAATATTTTGGTCTGATTGCTGTGCATATTACTTGCATTCCCTAACAGGGCTGCCCTGTACCCTGAGTGCCATTTGTCTTATGTGTTATTTATTAATTTCAATAAAATTGTATCTTTTTGATTACGTCAGCCCCAGTAGCGTTCATTTATTTGAACAGCCTGTGAACTTTAAATATCGTAATCTGCTCTGTGGAGCCCCCTCTAGGTTACATTTTCCTGACGTAGTCTTTCGTTATCTGCTTGCACCTGTCGTAACTGCTCGGTCAAAAGCCTGACCTGTTCCTCCAGATCCTGTGACATACTGGGCCCAAAAGAAAGAGAGAGATTAGAACCAGCAATACAAGCCAAACAGTTAACTTAATATTTGCACCGTCGTACAGCCTCTTTCCACAGCCACTGTTTTTCCTGTAATCAATGTGTCTTTATCACTGTACAAAATAAAACATAAACAATCACAAAAACATAATAATTACACCAGCCCCAATATATCCTGCCCAACTACGCCAAATGTAACCTAGAGGGGGCTCCACAGAGCAGATTGCTATATTTAAAGTTCACAGGCTGTTCAAATAAATGAACGCTACTGGGGCTGACGTAATCAAAAAGATACAATTTTATTGAAATTAATAAATAACACATATGCACAGCAATCAGACCAAAATATTTAAAAAAGTACACCACAGTCCAAGTAACCAATACACACCAATTTCAGCAGCATAGACACACTGTTTAAGGAACACCTTAGATTGCACACAATTCACACTACAAACAACTACTGCCTCCTATAGAGCTATTGCACGATACCCCTGGCCCACGAACAAGACAGACACAGACAAACACCAACACAGAATACAGAGTTAGACTGGCAGGGCAGTTAGACTAGGCCCGCACGAAACACACACAGACAGACAGACAAACAGACACAATTACAACACACAACAGTAATTCAAACAATTCGGCCTAAGCTACGACACAGGCCTCCCTGCGTCTAGTCAATGGTAGCCTATATGCCAGACTACTGACACCAGGAACATAAACACACAGAAAAGGAAAATAAACCAAATCACAAACACTCAAAACAAAAATGCACAAACAATATACAGGAAAAACAGTGGCCGACCAGCACGACGATGCTCGTTAAAGTCGTGTCCTGAGACTTGTGGCTGTCAACACTCATGCACAGGCAGAGCAGCAATTTAACCAGTATGAATCTGTACGATGTATAACAGAGGAGTGGGAAAGCAAGCCGCTGTTGACACTCTCCTACGCCAGCGGAGCAGCAATTTAACCAGTATGAATCTGTACGATGTATATTCACGGAGTTGGAAAAGCAAGTTGCTGTTAGCACTCTCCAGCGTCAGCAGGGCATCAATTTAACCAGTATGAATCTGTACGATGTGCATCACCGATGTGGGAAAGCAAATCGCTGTAAGAACTCCAAGCGTTCTCCGCTGGAGACAAAACTTCCGTGTAACAAGTGGCAAAATCACTCCAACCTTCGGCAGGCCTGCTATGTTGCCTATCACAGCCCCCGATGCAATAACTCCTCGTTCACACTGTTAGTAGTGCAGCTACTCTAGAACGCTTCAACTGAACGAAACCATTGTAAACTGGCTCACAGCACCCATATTTAAAGGGGGACTTCACCTGTGTAGTTAATAAGGCTAATTAACCCCCGGGCTGCTGGCCACCCAGTGGCATTTCCTGGTTACCGTCACTATACCGGCTACACTAGGTCTTTTCTGCAGCCCGCTCCATTGAAAACGCAGTTGACGTCTAAAGATGTCTTTGCCAGTGAACGGTTGTATTTAAGTTGACCTCTAAAGACGTCATTGGCAGTCAATGAGTTAAAATCTTCTTTGGCCTCCTCATCATGGTTCAGCCATGATGAGGCAAGGCTGCCTCATGTTGGAATGGTGGTATGTTGAAAAGTAGCAAACATGCCACCACTCCAACTAAGAAAAAAAATGTCGCAGGGATGTTTGCTATATTTGGAAATACCGCCACTCCAAACATTTCAACGTCAGTACCAGAATGGCTGCATGCTACTCTGCGAATGGAACTGTAGGGGACATATAGTTCGGTTCAATATAAAACAGAGAACTGTTACATCTAGGGTTGCAAAATTCTGGGAATTTTCAAAGTTGGAATTTCTCCATGGGAATTAACAGGAATAAACTTGGAACTTCCGCCAAGGCAATGTGGTCACAGACACAATAGAGTGGGACTGTCACTCCCCGTTATGCCCCGGTTAAGCCCCCCGTTACACCCATCGAAAATCGTCTGAACCACGTCGAATTACGTCACTGCGCCGTTGCTACTAATAGATTACCTAGCAACGGTAATCTCCTCCAATCGAAGGCGCCGCTTTACACTGCGGGATGACAGGTAGTGTAGTGGTTTTTAATTATATTCCGATTAAAATACGCTTGTAATTAAGGTTGATGCCATATGAACCTGTAGCATTGTTATGATCACAGGTAATCCTTTTGTTCTACTGTAGCTAGTTGAAAGTCTATGTTGTGTGGTTAAGACAGCGTGAGTAATAATCAATTTCTCTATGGCGAACATGCCTGCCGTTTTTAGTCCCCAAACCAGGTCAACCTAGGTCGAAATTGGTCAAAGCCCACTGTCCCACTCTATATAGCTTCCAGAACATGTTCTGGATCAAAATCGAATCAGTTCTTGCTTGTCCCAATATACACATTGTCCGAAAATTTCATACAAATCCGTACAGTACTTTTCGAGTTCTCCTGCTGACAAACAAACAAACAGAGAGACTCACTCTAGCACACAATATATGACATACTTATATCATGAAGTGATATCCTCCTTGAATTTTGCCTAATCCTTTTGTTTCTTTTTGTTTCTCTTGCCTCTTCTGCCCTGACGCACTGGCTGAGTGGTGAACCTCCTGTGCCTCCCTGCCACCAACCCTACCCCACGACGGATGCCAACCAACCTCTCCGGAGCAACATACCAGGACCATCCTCCCTTTTCTCTCTGAGGCCCGTGATGGATCTGGCCTTATGACCCCCTGATGACCACTACCTAAATTATACCTACACCCAATGAAATCTAATCCCACCCCAACTACTGACTCCATCCCCTGACCCTGACTGTCACACAAACTATGTGTATATTGACTACATTCAGTACTCATGCTGTTCTGTGTAAACCATGGTCAATCTATGCAACAGACTTTACGGATACTTTATTAGCCCCAGGCAGGTAGGCTGAGACCATCAGGCGTGGATCTTCCCAAGGTTTCTTCCTAAAAAACAAATTATTTATAAAGCGAAGGGAGTTTTTCCTTGCCCCTGTTTCTCATGGATGCTTCCCGTACTTTCTGTAAAGCGCCGCGAGACAATGCACTGTATTTGAGCGCTCTACAAATAAAATTGGAAAAAAAATTCAATAATAATTATCAAAGTTGAAGGTTATGAAAAATAACCTAGGGTTAGGGTAGGGTTGGGTATTGATTGGGTTCTACTCGATACCGATGACAAATCTGTACTTTAAAAACGGTTCCGGTGTTTGAACGGTATTTGTATCGGTACCTGAAAAGAAAAAAAAGTCCCCACAATAGCCCAGTGCTTAAATCAGTAGTCTAAGTAGCCTATACCCGAAGGAAAAAAAATAAAAATAAAATAAAATAATTGCTTATTACCATTATTATCAGTATATAAAGACTAGTAATAACTAGAGAATGTAATTTCAGAGAAATTACGAGTGCATGAAAATGCAAACTGCAGTTGCATCAGCATCAAATAGCATAAATGCTAATTAGCATGCTAACCACCCTACCTAGCATGGTAATAATGTTAACATGATGACCACAAGACTTAGCTGAGTTGAATAGCATCAAAAATCAAAAATGTTAATTAGCATGCTAACTATGCTAGCTAATGTTAATAAAGTTAACATGATAACAATAAGACTTAACTGAGTTGAATGACATCAAAAACCAAAAAAGCTAATAAACATGTTAACTATGCTTGCTAGCATGATAATAATGTTAACATGATGACCACAATACTTAACTGAGTTGAATGGCATTGAAAAACAAAAATGCTAATTAGCATGTTAACTATGCTAGTTAGCATGTTAATAATGTTAACATGATGACCGCAAGACTTAGCTGAGTTGAATAGCATCAAAAACCAAAAATGCTAATTAGCATGCTAACTAAGCTAACTAGCATGCTAACTAGCCACCCCGCCACTGAGGACTTTTATTTTGAAATAGTTGTGGCCAGAGGATACAGTTGACAGGAGTCATAGTTGATGACAGTTCACATTTGGAATGATTGAACAGTTGAATAGTTTGAATAGTAAAATCTTTTTCCATCAAATTAGTATGATGAGGACTTTTAATTTGAAACAGCTGTGGACAGAGGAAACAGTTGGCGGGGGTCAAAGTTGGTGACAACTGGAAATTGAACAGGATCTGTAGTTTAATTCAATTGAGTTCCTCTATAGCCTAAGAAAGGGACAGTTGCTCTACAGGTGGCCAGAAACACCTGGCTAATCAGTCTAATTAATGAGCCAGCTGCCTGGCATCAGCTGTGGCTCCACTCTAAACAGCTCAATGTTAAGTCTATGGGGAAATTTTAAAATAGTTTATAAGTCATAGTTTTAAAAGTATAAAACTTACAAAGTTGCAATCCCCTCCGAAGTAAGACCTTCAAAACGCAGTTTGAATGAAGTTTCTACGTTAAGCGGTTTAAGCCCAATTAGAAGAATAATAAGAACATGAAGAACAGTAGAGTGCATTTCCATGCACTCTAATAACAGCCTAACAATACTTGTATTGAGCTATTTATTTTGTTACCAGTATTTTCAAAGTGCAATGATTTGAGCAACTGTGCCATTTGAAATTGTATTTGTACTGAATAGCTTGCCATAGTAAATAATGTCAAAATGGCTTGCCATGGAATTGTAGACGGCAAGTTCTCAGACAAATGGAATGCAGAAATGTTTTCCTCATTCACGGTTTTCAGTCCTCATTCCCGGTTCCAGTTATGATTAATCAATAATTTGGATATGTTCCTCTCATTCACGTGAGTTTTTAAACATGTCATTTCCCAATTAAAATGTTTAAAGACTGTTCAGAAGTAGGCATTAGGTAGTGGCTACGTTCTGTCAGGGAAGTGAACTAGCGCAGTAGCTTACAAGAAGCGCTTCTATAATGCGTCTGGCAGTTCTGGAATATTGCTGTGCAAAAGTAGGCTATGTGTTTATTAGTATGTGATTTAAAATTAAATTATCTAAATGAAAGAAAGCTTAGATTTCAACTCTAACAGCATGCAACATAGTAAGAAATATAAGGTAAACAATAGCTTCAAACTATCCTCTGCAAAGTGTAGCCTACTTTGCTAGTGCAGAGAAAATGCATAAAGGCATCTTGGCATGGACAATGCTGTTGCACATGAACACTTCTGATTTTAATATTCAGGGTGCTTTATGTTAGCTATGGGAAGTGCAGAATCTGTTGTAATCAGAGGGAGTTTTGCAGAGATATAGGCTAACCTGTAGTGATGCTTCTTATGCATATTAATGACTGAACAGCAGAGTGCATTAAAACCGCTATAGGGATATTTTGGCACCGAAATGGAGCCCCGAAATCCACGTCGTCATTCGGTCTGGCTACTACCGTTTGTGCAGGCGCCGGTTCCATAGTTGTACCGCATTTCGGTATCCAACCCTAGGTTAGGGTTAGCCTATGGTTAACCCTATCCCTAACATAGGCCTAATAATGGGGTATTTTTCCCTTTATTCCTATTAAAACAAAATTGGGTAACACTTATTTTACAACCTGTGTAACGACATGTAAAATTATGTACGACTTTTTTACTTACATTATGTAATTTAGTGTAACTACATACTGTTGTTACATTGTAATAAAAAAAAACATCACCATCAATCAACACAAATCCCTCACTACCCCTGTCGCACACGGAGTCCCTCAAGGTTCAGTACTAGGCCCCATCCTCTTCATCCTCTACATGCTTCCCCTTGGTCACATCATCCGCCGCCATGGACTACAATTACACTGCTACACTGACGACACCCAGATCTACATCACCACTAAATCCATCTTACCTGCCATCCTATCCACCCTCACCGGCTGCCTCACAGACATCAAAGACTGGATGAAGCACAACTTTCTCAAACTAAACAGTAATAAAACAGAAATCATCATCTTCGGTCCAAAATCCAACCTCCCCACCTGCCAGAATCTCACACTTTGTATCGATGGCCACTCTGTCACACCCTCCCCCCTAGTCAGAAACCTTGGAATCTACTTGGACCCCACACTCTCCTTCAAACCACACATCAACCACATAACCAAAACATCCTTCTACCACCTACGAAATATTGCACGCCTGCGACCCACTCTTTCCACCTCAGCTGCAAAGACATTAATCCATGCCTTCATCACCTCCAGACTCGACTACTGCAATCCTGTATGGTCTTCCCTCCACCGTTCTTCAAAAACTACAATATGTTAAAAACTCTGCTGCCCGACTGCTCACCTGTTCACCCTCCAGAGAGCACATCACCCCTGTCCTCCGTCAACTCCACTGGCTTCCCATCAAACAACGCATACACTTCAAGATCCTTCTCATCACATACAAGGCCCTCAACAACCTCGCACCCTCATACCTGACTGACCTCCTGCACCGCCACTCCCCGACCCGCCGACTCCACTCTGCCGATGCCAACCTCCTCACCCCCATCACCTCAACCAAATAAAGACCCTAGGAGACAGAGCCTTTGCTATGGCTGCCCCCACCCACTGGAACTCCCTCCCTCTGACCATCCGAAACTCTGATTCTTGAACACCACCTCAAGACCCACCTTTTCAAGACCGCTTATGACACCTAAGTCTTCACCTGCTGCCCTCTGTCTATCTGTTTGTTTTTTGTTTTGTTTGTTTCTTTCTGTGTGTGTGTGTGTATGCTGTTGGTATGAGTATGTGAAATGTTGTGCGTGTGTGTGTATGACTGTGCTTGTTTGTGTCATTTGTATGTGAACCTCATGTAAAGTGTCTGAGTATTTAGAAAAGCGCTATAAAAAACTGATGCATTATTATTATTATTATTATTATTATTATTACAGTGCATGCAAAGCGATGCACTGTCTTGTTATCCGTTGGCTTCTTCTTCTTCTTTTTACAGTGCATGCATAGCGATGCACTGTCTTGTTATCCGTTGGCTTCTTCTTCTTCTTCTTCTTATTATTATTCTTCTATGCATGCTTTTTCTCAATAACCGTTTCACCTAGAAACTTCATTCAAACTTCATCTCGTAGGTCTCGATTTCTATTGTTATGCTATGACATTTCACTTTTCTACTATTTTTACTTTTTCTACTATCTGCGATAAACGAGCGAAAAAAGTGCTTTTTTTCCAGAAATTATGGAATTTTCAGAGTTCCACAACAGAATTCTACTTCCTATTGTTGCTTACCTTAACTACTGTAAACATTCTATTGTTGCTTTCTTGACTACTGTAAACATTCCAGAGAACTTTCAGCAGACTAGTGGAACTTCTAGGATTCTATTTCCACGAACATTCTGTTATCTGCTGTATTAACCTTTCCAGTTCATTTCTATTAACCTAATGGGCTATTTAAGCTTATTTCACTTCCATTTGCTGAGGCAAAGGGCTCGCGAAGCGAGCCTCTTTGCCTTTCCCCTCTTCTACTGTCTTTTTCTTTTCAATTCTCTGTATCATCTATTCAACTTTTGACAACTTTTTCATCTTTGTCATTTTTTTCTTTGATTCTCTGTATTATCTGTTCAACTTTTGGCAACTATTTACGTCTTCACATTTTTGTCTTCAATTCTCTGTCATTATCTATTCACTTTTTCAACGACATTTTACATTTCCTTTTCCTCATTTCGTTAATCTTCAACTTTTTGCCAACTTTTTACTGTACATCTTTGCCTTTTTCTCTTCAATTCTCTGTATTATCTCTTCAACTTTTTGGCAACCTTTCAGGCCTAGCCTACATATTTTCCTTTTTTTCTCTTCAATTCTCTGTATTATATTCAACATTTTTTGCAACTTTTTTTCCACATCTTTTCCTATTTCAACTATTTCCTATTTCAACATTTTTAAACAAATTTACACAAAGCAACTTTTTATGTAATCATCAACAACGAACCATTTGACGCAGCCAAAGGCTGCGTCCACCTTTATCACTAATTTAACTACTGATACGGGCCATGTTCATTCGAACTGTCATCAACTATCTTTTTTTTTTCAACTATTCAATAATCACCCATTCATCAACATTAACAATAGCCACTGCTAACAACTCCCATGATGACCTAGCAATATATCAACCAACAAGATCAATGTAGCAACCAACATATCCGCCCTCGCAATGGCCTAGTAACAACCTCAGACACCCCTACAATGTCATGGAACCTCCAAATATGACATGGCAATTGACATAGCAACCAACATGCTAAACATGGCAAACAGCATAGCAACCACCATATCCGCCCTAGCAACAGCCTAGCAACTGCCTCCAGCAGCCTTGCAATGTCTTTAGAACCACTCCATCAATAATGATATAGCAATGAACATGGCAACCAACATGATCAACGTAGCAACCAGCATAGCAACCTACATGTCCACCCTAGCAACTGCCGAACAACAACCTTAAGCACCAATGCCACCTTCCAGGAAGCACTTCCACAATGACCTAGCAATGAACATTGCAACCAACATGATCAACGTAGCAACCACCATAACTTACCTGGCAACAGCCTAGCAACAACCTCAAGAAGCCCTGCAATGTCCTAGGAACCGCTTCCACACTGATGACCAAGCACTAGACATAGCAACCAACATGATCAATGTAACAACCAGCATAGTAACCACCATATCTGCCCTAGCAACGGCCTAACAACAACCAAAAGTACCCTTGCAATCAACATAACAACCAATACAGCAACCAGCACCATTTTCTTTTTTTCAACTATTCAACAACATGATCAAGGTAGCAACATTTTCTTTGCTACTTGACTAGTAACTTTGATTGCCTAAACAAGTTTCCTCTTTACTCTACTTTTCTACTTTTTTCTACGATCACTTTCTAAGTGTACTTTTTTAAACGTTTGCATGCACTGTGTAATTCCTTGGAATTGCAAATCTAGTTACTTATTATTCTTCTATGCAAGCATTTTCTCAATAACCGTTTCACCTAGAAACTTCATTCAAACTTCATCTCGTAGGTCTCGATTTCTGTTGTTATGCTATGACATTTCACTTTTCTACTATTTTTACTTTTTCTACTATCTGCGATAAACGAGCGAAAAAAGTGCTTTTTTTCACAAATTATGGAATTTTCAGAGTTCCACAACAGAATTCTACTTCCTATTGTTGCTACCTTAACTACTGTAAACATTCTATTGTTGCTTTCTTGACTACTGTAAACATTCCAGAGAACTTTCAGCAGACTAGTGGAACTTCTAGGATTCTATTTCCACGAACATTCTGTTATCTGCTGTATTAACCTTTCCAGTTCATTTCTATTAACCTAATGGGCTATTTAAGCTTATTTCACTTCCATTTGCTGAGGCAAAGGGCTCGCGAAGCGAGCCTCTTTGCCTTTTCCCTCTTCTACTGTCTTTTTCTTTTCAATTCTCTGTATCATCTATTCAACTTTTAACAACTTTTTCATCTTTGCCATTTTTTTCTTTGATTCTCTGTATTATCTGTTCAACTTTTGGCAACTATTTACGTCTTCACCTTTTTGTCTTCAATTCTCTTCAATTATCTATTCACTTTTTCATCGACATTTTACATTTTTGCCTATTTCCCTTCAACTTTTTGCCAACTTTTTACTGTACATCTTTGCCTTTTTCTCTTCAATTCTCTGTATTATCTCTTCAACTTTTTGGCAACCTTTCAGGCCTAGCCTACATATTTTCCTTTTTTTCTCTTCAATTCTCTGTATTATATTCAACATTTTTTGCAACTTTTTTCCACATCTTTTCCTATTTCAACTATTTCCTATTTCAACATTTTTAAACAAATTTACACAAAGCAACTTTTTATGTAATCATCAACAACGAACCATTTGACGCAGCCAAAGGCTGCGTCCACCTTTTATCACTAATTTAACTACTGATACGGGCCATGTTCATTCGAACTGTCATCAACTATCTTTTTTTTTTCAACTATTCAATAATCACCCATTCATCAACATTAACAATAGCCACTGCTAACAACTCCCATGATGACCTAGCAATATATCAACCAACAAGATCAATGTAGCAACCAACATATCCGCCCTCGCAATGGCCTAGTAACAACCTCAGACACCCCTATGGCAATTGACATAGCAACCAACATGCTAAACATGGCAAACAGCATAGCAACCACCATATCCGCCCTAGCAACAGCCTAGCAACTGCCTCCAGCAGCCTTGCAATGTCTTTAGAACCACTCCATCAATAATGATATAGCAATGAACATGGCAACCAACATGGCAACCAACATGATCAACGTAGCAACCAGCATAGCAACCTACATGTCCACCCTAGCAACTGCCGAACAACAACCTTAAGCACCAATGCCACCTTCCAGGAAGCACTTCCACAATGACCTAGCAATGAACATTGCAACCAACATGATCAACGTAGCAACCACCATAACTTACCTGGCAACAGCCTAGCAACAACCTCAAGAAGCCCTGCAATGTCCTAGGAACCGCTTCCACACTGATGACCAAGCACTAGACATAGCAACCAACATGATCAATGTAACAACCAGCATAGTAACCACCATATCCGCCCTAGCAACGGCCTAACAACAACCAAAAGTACCCTTGCAATCAACATAACAACCAATACAGCAACCAGCACCATTTTCTTTTTTTTTCAACTATTCAACAACATGATCAAGGTAGCAACATTTTCTTTGCTACTTGACTAGTAACTTTGATTGCCTAAACAAGTTTCCTCTTTACTCTACTTTTCTACTTTTTTTCTACGATCACTTTCTAAGTGTACTTTTTTAAACGTTTGCATGCACTGTGTAATTCCTTGGAATTGCAAATCTAGTTATTATTATTCTTCAATGCTCGCTTTTTCTCAATAACCGTTTCACCTAGAAACTTCATTCAAACTTCATCTCGTAGGTCTCGATTTGTGTTGTTATGCTATGACATTTCACTTTTCTACTATTTTTACTTTTTCTACTATCTGCGATAAACGAGCGAAAAAAGTGCTTTTTTTCACAAATTATGGAATTTTCAGAGTTCCACAACAGAATTCTACTTCCTATTGTTGCTACCTTAACTACTGTAAACATTCTATTGTTGCTTTCTTGACTACTGTAAACATTCCAGAGAACTTTCAGCAGACTAGTGGAACTTCTAGGATTCTATTTCCACGAACATTCTGTTATCTGCTGTATTAACCTTTCCAGTTCATTTCTATTAACCTAATGGGCTATTTAAGCTTATTTCACTTCCATTTGCTGAGGCAAATGAGCTCGCGAAGCGAGCCTCTTTGCCTTTTCCCTCTTCTACTGTCTTTTTCTTTTCAATTCTCTGTATCATCTATTCAACTTTTAACAACTTTTTCATCTTTGCCATTTTTTTCTTTGATTCTCTGTATTATCTGTTCAACTTTTGGCAACTATTTACGTCTTCACCTTTTTGTCTTCAATTCTCTTCAATTATCTATTCACTTTTTCATCGACATTTGACATTTTTGCCTATTTCCCTTCAACTTTTTGCCAACTTTTTACTGTACATCTTTGCCTTTTTCTCTTCAATTCTCTGTATTATCTCTTCAACTTTTTGGCAACCTTTCAGGCCTAGCCTACATATTTTCCTTTTTTTCTCTTCAATTCTCTGTATTATATTCAACATTTTTTGCAACTTTTTTTCCACATCTTTTCCTATTTCAACTATTTCCTATTTCAACATTTTTAAACAAATTTACACAAAGCAACTTTTTATGTAATCATCAACAACGAACCATTTGACGCAGCCAAAGGCTGCGTCCACCTTTTATCACTAATTTAACTACTGATACGGGCCATGTTCATTCGAACTGTCATCAACTATCTTTTTTTTTTCAACTATTCAATAATCACCCATTCATCAACATTAACAATAGCCACTGCTAACAACTCCCATGATGACCTAGCAATATATCAACCAACAAGATCAATGTAGCAACCAACATATCCGCCCTCGCAATGGCCTAGTAACAACCTCAGACACCCCTATGGCAATTGACATAGCAACCAACATGCTAAACATGGCAAACAGCATAGCAACCACCATATCCGCCCTAGCAACAGCCTAGCAACTGCCTCCAGCAGCCTTGCAATGTCTTTAGAACCACTCCATCAATAATGATATAGCAATGAACATGGCAACCAACATGATCAACGTAGCAACCAGCATAGCAACCTACATGTCCACCCTAGCAACTGCCGAACAACAACCTTAAGCACCAATGCCACCTTCCAGGAAGCACTTCCACAATGACCTAGCAATGAACATTGCAACCAACATGATCAACGTAGCAACCACCATAACTTACCTGGCAACAGCCTAGCAACAACCTCAAGAAGCCCTGCAATGTCCTAGGAACCGCTTCCACACTGATGACCAAGCACTAGACATAGCAACCAACATGATCAATGTAACAACCAGCATAGTAACCACCATATCCGCCCTAGCAACGGCCTAACAACAACCAAAAGTACCCTTGCAATCAACATAACAACCAATACAGCAACCAGCACCATTTTCTTTTTTTTCAACTATTCAACAACATGATCAAGGTAGCAACATTTTCTTTGCTACTTGACTAGTAACTTTGATTGCCTAAACAAGTTTCCTCTTTACTCTACTTTTCTACTTTTTTTCTAATGTCACTTTCTAAGTGCACTTTTTTAAACGTTTGCATGCACTGTGTAATTCCTTGGAATTGCAAATCTAGTTCTTATTATTCTTCTATGCACGCTTTTTCTCAATAACCGTTTCACCTAGAAACTTCATTCAAACTTCATCTTGTAGGTCTCAATTTCTATTGTTATGCTAAGACTTTTCTCTTTTCTACTATTTTTACTTTTTCCACTATCTGCGATAAACGAGCGAAAAAGAGCTTTTTTTCCAGAAATTATGGAATTTTGATAGTTCCATAACAGAATTCTACTTCCTACTGTTGCTTCCCTTAACTACTGTAAACATTCTATTGTTGCTTTCTTGACTACTGTAAACATTCCAGAGAACTTTCAGCAGACTAGTGGAACTTCTAGGATTCTATTTCCACGAACATTCTGTTATCTGCTTTATTAACTTTTCCAGTTCATTTCTATTAAACTAATGGGCTATTTAAGGTTTTTTCACTTCCATTTGCTGAGGCAAAGGGCTCGCGAAGCGAAGCGAGCCTCTTTGCCTTTTCCCTCTTCTACTGTCTTTTTCTTTTCAATTCTCTGTATCATCTATTCAACTTTTAACAACTTTTTCATCTTTGCCATTTTTTTCTTTGATTCTCTGGTATTATCTGTTCAACTTTTGGCAACTATTTACGTCTTCACCTTTTTGTCTTCAATTCTCTTCAATTATCTATTCACTTTTTCATCGACATTTTACATTTTTGCCTATTTCCCTTCAACTTAATTCTCTGTATTATATTCAACATTTTTTGCAACTTTTTTTCCACATCTTTTCCTATTTCAACTTTTTCCTTTTTCAACATTTTTAAACAAATTTACACAAAGCAACTTTTTTATGTAATCATCAACAACGAACCATTTGATGCAGCCAAAGGTTGCGTCCACCTTTTATCACTAATTTAACTACTGATACGGGCCATGTTCATTCGAACTGTCATCAACTATCTTTTTTTTTCAACTATTCAATAATCACCCATTCATCAACATTAACAATAGCCACTGCTAACAACTCCCATGATGACCTAGCAATATATCAACCAACAAGATCAATGTAGCAACCAACATATCCGCCCTCGCAATGGCCTAGTAACAACCTCAGACACCCCATGGCAATTGACTATTGCTAAACATGGCAAACAGCATAGCAACCACCATATCCGCCCTAGCAACAGCCTAGCAACTGCCTCCAGCAGCCTTGCAATGTCTTTAGAACCACTCCATCAATAATGATATAGCAATGAACATGGCAACCAACATGATCAACGTAGCAACCAGCATAGCAACCTACATGTCCACCCTAGCAACTGCCGAACAACAACCTTAACTCATTGACTGCCAATGACGTCTTTAGACGTCAACTGAAATACTGCCGTTCACTGCCAATGACGTCTTTAGACGTCAACTGCGTTTTTTAATGGGGAGGGCTGCAGAAAGACCTAGGGAACCTTGTCTGTAAATATCAGAATTCTCCGTCGAAAATTGTTGTTCCAAATTGATCCTGAGGGTGGCAGTGTGTCACTTTGGATGTGAGATGAACATAGATTCATAGGTATGGCCAAGGGAGAAGTAGAGAAAGCTAATGACATGGCTAAATATGCCGCTAGCAAAGTGCAGACGTAAATCGGAGAAATTTAGGCAGTTCACACTCGATCAGAGTATGTGTCACTGCCATAGTAGTTCGAGTAGTGTTCCGATCGTGGGAGATGAAGGAGATCAACCTTGGGCAAACGGAAATAGCAGTTGTGACTTGTTTCAGTGCCCAGCTAGCTCACAGTTCCGGGTCAGGTAAGAATTTGCGAGCCAGTTGTTGATCACTGAGTTTTCGCTGTCACAGCCTGTAAATAGCATATATTTACCTTGTTACAACAATGTCTATTTTATTACCAAAAGCCCCCTGTTACTGTTGTTTTTGTGGTCTTATCAAAGGAAGACATTTTCCCGATGTTTGACGTGCTAATAGACCGAAAAACGCGCATCCAAGACACTAACGTTGTCAAACAAAACGCTAATTTTCTCCCTTTTTTGATAAAAAACGGGTGTGTTTGGAGAAAGTAGCTTATGTTCGCCTGCTGATTTCTAAGCAATGGAAAGGGGTAGAAACGAACTTTTTTTTCTGGTGAAAGACGAGAGTCTTCATTGTTTATGTAGTCGTAACACATAATATTCTGTGGCTCTTTAAAAAACAGTCAAAATTCCCCAAAACCTCTGGCAGTATGGAACTCTCTATTCTGAAAACGGCTGGCAGTCAATGAGTTAAGCACCAATGCCACCTTCCAGGAAGCACTTCCACAATGACCTAGCAATGAACATTGCAACCAACATGATCAACGTAGCAACCACCATAACTTACCTGGCAACAGCCTAGCAACAACCTCAAGAAGCCCTGCAATGTCCTAGGAACCGCTTCCACACTGATGACCAAGCACTAGACATAGCAACCAACATGATCAATGTAACAACCAACATAGTAACCACCATATCCACCCTAGCAATGGCCTAACAACAACCAAAAGTACCCTTGCAATCAACATAACAACCAATACAGCAACCAACACCATTTTCTTTTTTTTCAACTATTCAACAACATGATCAAGGTAGCAACATTTTCTTTGCTACTTGACTAGTAACTTTGATTTCCTAAACAAGTTTCCTCTTTACTCTACTTTTCTACGATCACTTTCTAAGTGTACTTTTTTAAACGTTTGCATGCACTGTGTAATTCCTTGGAATTGCAAATCTAGTTATTATTATTATTCTTCAATGCTTGCTTTTTCTCAATAACTGATTCACCTAGAAATTTCATTCAAACTTCATGTCGTAGGTTTCGATTTGTGTTATTATGCTATGACATTTCACTTTTCTACGTCTTTTACTTTTTCTGCTATCTGCGATAAACAAGCGAAAAAATGACCTTTTGAAGATTTATGTGGAATTTTGGGGAGTTCCACGACAGAATTCTACTTCCTATTGTTGCTTCCTTAACTACTGTAAACATTCTATTGTTGCTTCCTTTACTACTGTAAACATCCCAAAGAACTTTCAGCAGCCTAGTGGAACTTCTAGAATTCTACTTCCACGAACATTCTGTTATCAGCTGTATTAAACTTACCAGTCCATTTCTCAAGATTCAAGATTCAAGAAAAACTTTATTACATCTCATTATAGTCTAGTGATAGACTACAGGAGAGTAAAATTCTTGTGTTTTTTGCTCCTCAAGAAATAAATAATTTAAAAATGATTAAGAAAATGTATGCTGTGAATATGCTTAGGTGTGTAAATGTGTGAGTCAGTGTATATGTTCAAAGTTCAAAGTGCAAAGACTGACAGGCACAGATCTAGGCTGTGAATGCTGACTCGGTGTTCATAAGTCTTGTTGCTTGATGGAAAAAGCTGTTGTGAAGTCTGGTGGTTCTAGACTTGAGACTACGGAATCTCTTGCCAGATGGTAACAGCTGAAACAGTCCATGATGGGGATGACTGGGGTCTCTGGTGATTCTTTTTGCTTTTCTAATACAGCGTCTCTTATACAGGTCCTGGATGGTGGGCAGAGCGCATCTGCAGATGCTTTGTGCTGTGCGCACCACTCTTTGTAGCGCAGTCCTTTTGGTGGCAGTGCAGCTACCGTACCATGCAGTGATGTCACCTGTCAGGACACTCTCTACAGTCCCTCTGTAAAAAGCCTTTAAGATCTGAGGTTTCATTCCAAATTTCCTTAACCGTCTAAGGTGGAAGAGACGGCGCTGGGCTTTCTTCACAAGCTGGTCTGTGTGGTTATCCCAGGTTAGATCCTCAGTAATATTCACACCAAGGAACTTGAAGTTTTTAACTCTGTCCACCTCAGAGCCATTGATGTTAACAGGCTCAAGCAGATCACCTTTCTTCCTAAAGTCTACAATCAGCTCTTTGGTCTTCATAACATTAAGGGACAGATTGTTTTCCTGACACCACTGTGTCAAGTTGTTAATTTCTGTCCTGTAGGCTGTCTCGTCATTATTGGTGATCAGTCCAATGACCGTGGTGTCGTCGGCAAACTTGACTATGGTGTTAGAGCTGTGCAGAGCCACGCAGTCATGGGTATACAGAGAGTACAAGAGAGGACTCAAGACACAACCTTGAGGGGCACCAGTGTTGAGGGTCAGTGAAGCTGATGTTATGGAGCCCATTCTCACCACCTGGCGCCTCGCTGACAGGAAGTCCAGGATCCAGCTGCATAAACTCTGATGTAGGCCAGACTCTGTAGCTTGCTGTCAAGTTTGCTAGGGACTATGGTGTTAAATGCAGAGCTGTAGTCCACAAACAGCATCCTTACATAAGTGTCCTTCTTCTCCAGGTGTGTTAGGGAGGTATGCAGTGCTGTAATGATGGCGTCATCCGTGGATCTGTTCGGTCTATAGGCGAACTGATGAGGGTCCAGAGTGGGTGGTATCATGCTGCAAATGATGTTCTTCACCAGCCTCTCAAAACATTTACTCACAATGGGAGTGAGGGCCACAGGACGCCAGTCATTCAAGGTGGTGATTTTGCTTTTCTTTGGCACTGGAACAATGATGGATGACCTAAAGCAACTGGGGACAATGCACATGGACAGAGAGCGGTTGAATATGTCCGTAAACACACCAGCCAACTGCTCTGAACATACTCTGATGACACGTCCTGGTATCCCATCAGGCCCGGCTGCTTTGCGGGTGTTGACTTGATTGAAGGATTTTAACACATCAGCCTCTGTGACTGTTAGGCCTGGAGCAGCTGAGAGGTCAGTAATGGAGGTGTTTATTTCTGGAGGGTTGGTGGCGACCTCAAAGCGGGCATAAAAGGTGTTTAACTCATCCGGCAGTGAAGAGTGAGAGACTTGGACCTCACATGTCTTTTCTTTAAAATCAGAAATCATGTGAAGTCCTTGCCACATGCCTCTTGAGTCATTACATTCCAGCTGTTCCTCGATCTTATGCCTATAGTCCCTTTTTGCTGATTTGATGGTCTTACGCAGTTCATATCTGGTTGTTTTCACCATCTCCTTGTTCCCAGATGCAAAAGCACAATCACGGGCTCTGAGTGCAGTTTTGACAGTGTTGTTTATCCATGGCTTTTGATTAGGATATATACGGACAGTTTTAGTTGGAACAACATCATCTACACATTTCTGGATGAATCCAGTGACTGCCTCTGCATAGTCATTAATGTCATCATCACAAAACACACTCCAATCTACACCGTCAAAACAGTCTTGTAGAGCGCTGTCTGATTCCTCAGACCAACAGCGAACTGTCTTAACCGTGGGTGCGGTCTTCTTCAGTTTCTGCCTATAAGATGGAAGTAGCAGTATGGAGGAGTGATCTGATTTGCCAAACGGTGGTCGGAGGAGGGACTTGAAAGCACCACGGAAGGGGGAGTAGCAGTGATCTAGTATGCGTTCTCCACGTGTGTTTATGTCAACATGCTGGAAATATTTAGGTAGTACCTTTTTTAGAGATGCTTGGTTGAAATCGCCAACAATGATGAAAGCAGCTTCGGGATGTAAGTTTTCCGTTTTACTGACAGCCGCGTATAGCTCCTTCAGTGCGACATCTGTATCGGCCTGTGGTGGAATGTAGACCGCAGTTGCCACAACAGCTGTGAATTCTCTTGGTAACCATGTTGGACGGCACAGAATGGTGAGATATTCCAAGTCCGGAGAGCAAAAGGACTTCAACACATGGATATTTTGAGTGTCACACCAAGCATTGTTAATAAAAAAGCACACACCTCCTCCCTTGGTTTTCCCAGATAATTCCTTAGACCTGTCGGCCCGAAACACGGAGAATCCAGTGGGAGCGATGACATGGTCTGGTGTATCTTCCGTCAGCCACGTCTCAGTAAAACATATAATATTGCAGTCCCTCGTTTCCCTCTGGAAGCAGATCCTTGCACGGAACTCGCACATCTTGTTGTCCAAAGACTGAACATTAGCAAGTAGTATGCTTGGAAGCGGTGGTCGGTTAGCACGCCATCTTAGTCTCACTAGTACACCGGCTCTCCTACCCCTTCGCCGACGCCCACGGCGGCGTCTCTTCCATGGCAACAAAGCGCAAGATGCATCCCGAGAAAGCAGGGGCTCCCAGTGAAGAAACTCTGGCTCAACATGAGTGGACAGCGAGTCATGTATGCCCAGTAACGTGTCTCTGTCATACCGATGATAACCAGCAACTTTCGGTATAAAAAGAAAGTAAAAAAATAGTGAAATAGTCAAAAAATAGTAAAATAGCTGAGGAGCGCAAAACAAAGCTGCCATACTCGGCGCTATGACGCAACAAAGATTATTCTATTAAATTCTATTAAACTAATGAACTTCTTCAGCTTATTCCCTTTTTATCTTACTTCATAGCAACTTTTGCCTTTTGCCTTTTCTCTTCAATTTTCGGTATTATCTATTCAACTTTTTGGCAACTTTTTACGTCTTTTCCTTTTTCCTCGTCAAATCTCTGTATTATCTATTCAACTTTTTGGCAACTTTTTACATCTTTGCCTTTTTCTCTTCAATTCTCTGTAATATATTTTGCTATTTCAGCTATTTTAACATTTTTACACAAATTTCAACAAAGCGACTTTTTATGTAATCATCAACAATCAGCCATTTGATGCAGCCAAAGGCTGCGTCCACCTTTTACCACTAATTTAACGGGCCCTGTTCATTCAACCATCAAAATCAACTTTTTGCAACTTCTTCTTTTGTCTTTTCCAACTATTCAACTATCATCCCTTCATCAACATCAACAATAGCCACTACTAACCACTCCCACAATGATGACCTAGCAATATACATAGCAACCAACATATCCGCCCTAGCAACGGCCTAGTAACAACCTCAGGCCCCCCTACAATGTCCTGGAACCCCTTCCACAATGATGACATAGCAATTGACATTGCAACCAACATGCTCAACATGGCAACCAGCATAGCAACCACCATATCCGCCCTAGCAACGGCCTAGCAACAGCCTCCAGCAGCCTTGCAATACCTCAAGAACCACTCCAGTAATGATATTATAGCAATGAACATAGCAACCAACATGATCATGACGTACAAGGCACTTAATGGCTTAGCTCCTGCATATATTACAGATTTACTTGTTCCATACCATCCAGCAAGACCTCTGAGATCTCAAAATGCTGGCCTCCTTGAAAAAGTGACCATATGTAAAACTACAATTGGGGGAAGAGCTTTTGCCTATCGAGCACCTCTTCTATGGAATTCTATTCCTCCCTACATTCGCAAAGCGGACACTCTCAATACCTTTAAGTCTAGACTTAAAACCTTCCCTTTTGACATTTCCTATAATTAGGAGTGGGCCATGGCATATCACCACTCCTCTTGGGCTTTACTGGGAGGGCTACCTCTGCTGTTTTTCCAAGGCGGCCACTGACCACCCCTTTCTGGGTTGGTGAGATGCCATGTACCATACCTTAGTTATGCTGCGATAGCCTAGTGCTGCCACCTTCTGCACACTTGCCATCCTGTACAACCCTCTTTCTCCTCTCTCTCTCTCTCTCCCTCTCCTCATTCTAGCTAGATTATATGACACATATCATGAAGTGATATCCTCCTAGATTGGCCTAATCCTCTTGTTTCTGTTTCTTTTTGTTTCCCTTGCCTCCTCTGCCCCGACGCACTGGCTGAGTGATGAACCTCCCGTACCTCCCTGCCACCAACCCTACCCCACTACGGATGCTGACCAACCTCCCTGGAGCCACACACCAGGACCATCTTCCCCTTTTCTCTGAGGCCCGTGATGGAATTGGCCTGATGGCCCCCTGATGACCACTACTTAGATGGCGACCAACACCCAATGAACTCTGATCTCACTCCAATTACTGACTAATCCCACACTCCAACTACTGACTCCATCCCTTGGCCCAGACTGTCACACAAACTATGTGTATATCATCTCTGACTACATTCAGTACTCATACTGTTTTGTGTCAACCATGGTCAATCTATGCATCAGACTTTACGGATAATTTATTAGGCCCCAGGCAGGTGGGCTGAGTCCATGAGGCGTGGATCTGCCCAAGGTTTCTTCCTACATAACAAATTATTTACAAAGCGAGGGAGTTTTTCCTTGCCCCTGATTCTCATGGATGCTTCCCGTACTGTCTGTAAAGCGCCGCGAGACAATGTACTGTATTTGTGCGCTCTACAAATAAAATTGAATTGAATTGAATTGAATTGATTAATGTAGTAACCTGCATAGCAACGGCCTACTAACAGCTTCCAGCAGCCTTGCAATGTCTCAAGAACCACTCCAGCTATGATGACATAGCAATGAACATAGCAACCAACATGATCAATGTAGCAACCTGCATAGCAACTGCCGTATCCGCCCTAGCGACAGCCTACCAACAGCTTCCAGCGGACTTGCAATGTCTGCAGAACCACTCCAGCAATGATGATATAGCAATTGACATAGCAACCAACATGCTCAACATGGCAACCAGCATAGCAACTACCATATCCGCCCTAGCAACGGCCTAGCAACAGCCTCCAGCAGCCTTGCAATGTCTTAAGAACCACTTCAGCAATGATGATATAGCAACTAACATAGCTAACATGATCAACGTAGCAACCACCGGATCTGGTGGTTGCTATGCTGGTTGCTACGTTGATCATGTTGGTTGCTATGCTAGTTGCTATGTTAGTGCCCTAGCAACAGTCTAACAACAACCCAACACAGCAACCAGCACAGAAACTACCATATCCGCACTAGCAATGGCCTAGCAACAACCTCAGGCACCCCTGTAACGACCTGTAAACCCCTTCCACAATGATGACATGGCAATCGACATAACAATCAACAAAATCAACATGGCAACCAGGCTTACCACCATATCCACCCTATGTTACCCTATGATCAACGTAACAATCAGCATAGCAACCACCATATTAATATCAGCCTAGCAACAACCTCAAGCAGCTATCTGCCCACCTTTAAACAAGGGGCTTGACACAGATATCATAAACTGCACAAGCTTAGCTTTCCAACTGTGTTAACTTCAGTGTCTAATCGATTTCTCTTCATCAGTCCTTAAAAGTACCAATTGACTTCAAATACTAATATGCAGAAGCATCAGTTTAAGTCCTTTTTTTCCAATTTTATTGACTACTCTCCTCTCCTATTCTACATGCTTTTTTCCTTTTTTTTTAGTCTAGCAACTTTAATTGCCTTAACAACTTCTCCCCTTATTCTACTATTCTTCTTTTTTTTCTATCGTCAATTTTTAATTGCACTTTTTTAAACGTTTGCATGCACTGTGTAATTCCTTGGAATTGCAAATCTAGTTATTATTGTAATATTAAATGTGTTTTTTATGATACTTTGCCAGTGCCAGCCCAAGGCACCCTGATGCTGAAGTGGGTGAATCAACCCTCAGGACACCCTTATGTTGGAAAACTAATTCTGGGTGCCAAGGTCATGGGGAAATGGCACTTCTTTGCACTAACCATGCTTAGTTCCAGTTAGGGTAGTCTAGTACACTTTATTTTAATGTGTTTATGCCACTGAGTAACAGAGATGTACCAACACAGTTGTTACATGTATGCTGTGTAAAGGCCCACTTGTTTCAAGACACACATATCATCATCATCCATTGTTTATTCAGGAAAAAATGGCTGAGCATCAAGCTCTTTTACAGCATTGCCCTGATATTACAATAATAATAATAATAATAATAATAATAATAATAATAACAATAACAATAAAAAGCAATATGCAAGCAAACAAGAGTACAAAAGGGAAAACAAAAAGTAGACAGAAAAAAACTTATAAGAATTAAATAATAAAATAATAATACAAAAAATAAAATAAAAATAAGAATCAATTCAAAAACAAGAACACTTATGTACAGGATTCATATTAATAATTAAATCTTTAAATTTATCTGCAGACACAATTTGATTTAATTTCAATACTTCTTGTACCTGGTTCCACTTATTTGGTGCAAAAACTGAAAGGCCAATTTACCAATCTCAGATTTAACTCTTGGTGATTCAAGTGTTATGAAACCCTGGCACCTTATCATAATGTATATTAGGTACTAGTCTAGTACACTTTATTTTAATGGGTTTATTCCACTGTATCAAAATGTAACAAGGATGTACCAACACAGATGTTACATGTACTTTGCTGCATAACAGCCTGCTTGTTTTAAGACGACCAAACACACATTTCATATGTATGTAGGTACAAGTCTGGTACACTTGTATTGTATTGTAATGTGTTTATTCCACTGTATCAAAGAGTAACAGGGATGTGTCAACACGGCTGTTACATTTACATTGTTGCACACTGCCCCTGTGTTCAAAGTAGTTGCCCAACATAAGGGTGTCCTGAGGGGTTGATTCACCCACTCCAGCACTAGGGTGCCTTGGGTCTCATTTCAGTTCATTGCCTAATTTCAGGAAATCAGCACTTCCACTTTTTCATTTTACAATGTAACAACAGTATGTAGGTACACAAAAATACATAATGTAAGTACAAGATTAGTACATAATATTACATATTGTTACACAGGTTGTACCACTGTACTTACATAGGTAAATACACTGTAAAAATGACACTGTAAAATAAAGTGTTACCCAAAATGGTAGGCTACAATGAAAGTACCCATGAAAAGTAGCATTTTTTCTATTACAAGTTTTTCTGAAAAAATATGTTAATACGCAAATGAACTATACACGTATCAAATTAGCCCAGAATGTGCCCATATACATGGATAGGGAAGAGATGAAGAGGGTGATGGCACCCTGTGAGCGTAAACTGTCAGAGAAGGTATAGCTTAAGGGGCAGATTAGTTTCCTCTTAATGCCTGCGGCTTTGAAATAAGTTGGGAGGTAGGATGTGGAAACCAAATTGTTGGTAAAAATCATGAGGCCATAATCTCTCAGAAAATATGTGGTTTATGGGATCTAATATGTTTCCTACATGCCAGTGGCCTAAATGTCACTAATTGCAAACACATAATTTCTTAATTATGGGCTTTATTGTTATGAGGAGGGTAAGTAATACTTCACTGTCACACCATGCCATGTTATACCACATGTATTATTTCAGAAAATATATGGAATATATGCAATTGCTAGTTGTGCTAGTTGTGTACATCTCCCTCCAAAATCCACCCGAATCCCATTCATTTCAATGAGAAATTTTCTCAACCATATTTAAGTTCCACTCCATCTACTGCAGAAGACATTCAGGGGTGTGTTAGAATCAATAAAAACTATGAACCGTTTCTGTTGCAATGTTTTATTTTTATTTTTATTTTTTGGCTTTTTTGCGCTAGATTGACTGGACTATTACCATTCAACATTCAGTTGTTATATTCTCAACATTCTGGTTGTGTCATGGTGAATTATTATCTAACCTTTGTTCCTCATGGTGCAATCATGGTAGGCCTTGTTAATTAGTGCAATTAGTCTTAAGGTTAGCAATACAGAACTGATAGGGCCCAGTGGCCTCCGGCTCTCACACCCTCTGGCCAAGTTTGCTTTTTGAGATAAGTTTGTGCCCAGTCCATGCTAATCACAGACATTAATCAGCAAGTTGAGTGCCATTGTGCTGTTCCATTCATGACAAAAAAAAGTCATTCTCTATGTATTGGTTTTGTCGCTTGAAAGGACAGAAACAGAAACACAGTCAGAGAGGAAAATTACATACATTGTTGTTATACAATTGAAGCCTTGCAACGAAGATGAGACATGGACCCTCCCAAAAGGGATGAAATTGGAATTAATAGTTAACTGTAATAAAATAATACCATTGCACACCAACAGGGAAGAATGTAATGAAATACAATTTCACCCCCATGTGGCTGTTCCATTTCTGTACTAGCTGCTATGTTCAAACTGTGTTCTTACAGAACAGGCTGATACAGAACAGAACAGGCTGATCCTGATTGCCATCGACTGGTTGACCTGACTCCCTCAAATGCCTCAGTTTGCTCCTGGAGAAAATGCTGTGCTGAAACAAAAACAATCACACCACTCTTTCCTGACGTATGTGATGCGAAGGGAACTGCTTGCTAACAGGACTGAGAGCCGTTGGAGCTGCTCACAGTTGATTGGTTCCCGACCAAGGGGGTGGAGTTCCAGATTTTTGTGGAACTCAGAAACGCTTTTTAGATCAGTAGCTGGCCAGACCAGCGACAGCAACGCCTTAGATGTTACGTCATTGGGAGGGTGTGCCAGGCTAGCAAACATAAGGCCCGGGAGCCGTATGTGGCCCTTTATATCATTTCATGCGGCCCGCCTACAAAGCTTGAATAGAATTGAACTGAATTGTAATTGTATATTACCTGCTCAAAAACAGTCGTAGCGATGCACTTTCTGCAACACAATCCCGGAAACTCCCTATGAGGTGCATCTTAGACCAGCTGACCAATAGGAAAGGGATTTAAAATTAAGTGGTTGCACATTAGGACTGTATTAGTGATAGAAAAATGTATTTTTTTTTCACTCATGTTTGTGGTCACCCATGTAAATTTCCTCTGAGGAAAATCCCATTGCTCAGTAATACAGTATGGCCAGAGCCCGAGAGCCCGTTTACGGTGAGCCATGGCACTCCCTATTTATGCCATTCAACCTGCAATTCCAATTGCAAATCCGAATTGCCCAATTGCCCAATTCATTCTTCACTTACTCGCGCGCACCATCTAGGCGCAGTACCACCGGAAGTAAAAGGGGAGTGCTAATTCTCCCCTATTAAAAGTTCTCTGGTATGGCCATTAGTGTTGCACCTGTGCTTAACAGTCTTGAATTTCTGATTTAAAAAAAAGCTCTTTTGAGAGTTTAAAATTGGAAGAGAAGTCCCAACATAAACGAAATCCAACAAACGAAGGATAGGAGAAGAAAGAACTTTCTCGCGAACGTGGTAGGCTAACCTTATTTAACCATCCGCTTTCATATAATTTCACTTTGTCCAACACATCGGGAATATCTCCATTGGCAATCGTTTTCTCTTCATAGGGCGCTATGCTATACTTTCTTCTTCAACCAATCAATCACAATCTGCTTGGTTTTCATAATGTTATGGGCCGGTGCTCATGTGAGCCAAGTTCAGTGGTCACAACGTTCTGAAACATTTTGCTACGGGTCTTTTAAAATGTATAAAACATATTGCACCCATGGAGTGCAACGTTTTGTCATCTTGAACTTGAGGCTGGTGATGTCCGGGTTTAACCGGGTTGTGGCTCACTCTGTTCGCTGATTGGCCCACATAGGTCAGTTGAGGCCAAAATAAGGATTAGTAGAGCCAGTAGGCGGTGTTCACCTGCCCTACTGCAGGAAAAAAAAAAAGTGATAACCAGAGGTAAATAAAGATCTTACCTCATGACATCTCTTAATGCCTCATTATTTTTTATTCATTTTATTTCTTTAATGATCATTTGCTTATCTCATATATTTATATTTCTTTTTATTATCTATTTATTAGTGGAGGGCATAGATTATTTTTTTAATCTAGATTAATCTCACTGTAAATTTGAAATTAATCTAGATTAATCTAGATTAAAATGGCTCATTTGAATTTGCGTGTGCTGCTTAAATAATGACTTACTTTAATAGGCAGTGGGCCGAGGCTTCGTATCTGCTTGGTTTTTTTTAAATCAGCAGTGGAGAACCCAGCTTTTTTTATGTAGTATGGTTGATTTATTTTAAGCAATATTCCACTTGTTGCCACTCACACTTCTGTTGCTGAACCTTAAAATAATTGTTTTATTCACCCCGTGTGGTACAGGAAATGCAACGGTTGTGTAGCCAATAGCACAACAGGATTTTGACACATGAGCATTCGCAAACCTATCAGATTTCGCTGTTCGAATCAGCTGGAAAACGTATCTTCCTTACACTGCATACGAACGTCAAGTCCTCGGTTTTGTGAGCGTAAGTAGCTATTTAATATAACATTCTGACTGTTTGACAATTTTTGCAATTTTATACAGCTATGTCCTTGCCGTTTTGTAAGTGTTCTGGTACTTTTAGCCTATCGATGATGTTTGCATTTGTCTTGAACAAACCTTGCTGCTATCTGATCAGAGATAGCTAACGTTAGCAAAACTATCTTTAGGTAGGCAATAAAACTACCAGTAAGTCGATGTTAACACGCTAATGTTGCAATTATTTTACTTCGACCTTAAGTTAGTAGCAGGGCTGTAGGATATTGTAAGGTAAAGCCACTATGTTTGAACAACAAAGTGAACTGGCCAAGTTAACGTTAGCTTAGAAAGAATGTGGTGGCTTGCTGTTTCCAGCACACCCGCACAAATCTTGTACTTATTTGTACTTTGTAAACTGGCAATATGCTGAAATTAATATTCACCATGCATCTCCAATCTTGTGTCTAATAGCCTAGACTTATCATTTCAATTAGTCATATCAGATGTGTAAAATGTAGTAATTTGGGCTTTGATGTCCAGTTCTGGTTGCTTTTTTAATTAGCAAAATGAATAGTAGTAGGCTATGTACATTACAATATGTTTTTTATTGTCATGTAGGTAACCTTGTCCTTCAGCTGGAAAGCGATGGGTATGGAAGCAAACTACCTGGAGGGCAAGCACCTGTCAGTTGGAGGCTCTGGACCCATAAGATACAGTCTTCTGAGGACATGTGCATGCTGATATTTTAGGAAACCTTAGTTCCTCTAGCCCACAAAGCATGCTGTACTATGGTTCCAGTGGTTGGTTATATTGTGGTGGCCCATTACTTGGCAACCTTGACAGGACAGTGCTTGAAGTGAATTTGATTATGTGTATGTGGTGTTATGGATGCTACAGGATTAATAAAGTACCATCTTGTCTTATTTTCAGGGGCTGCTTCTGAAAGAGGAATTACAACAGAAGACTATTGCTGACGATGATGTTTGGACATGGGGCTATCTTAGGGGGCTATACCAATTGAATTAATTTTAATTTCACAAATACAAGAACATACTTCAAAAGAGGCCTCTTTGAAAAATTAACTTCTAATATTTACATTTATGCATTTAGGAGACGCTTTGATCCAAAACGACTTATATTTGTCAACTATCTGTTAGTTCAGGGTCAGTCTCTCCTAGAGTGCCATGGGCAAGGGCACAACAGTGGCCCACAAACCCACAACTTCCAGACTACTAGCACACTAGTCAGGTTTCTTAACCACTATGCTACCACCTCCTAATACTATGGACTCATGCAAGGTACTCTATTGGAAAAACTGGCAAAATTCACATAAGTTCATGGAAATTAAGTGGTCGCGGACCCCTTGAGCTAGTGGATCAGGATCACCAGTGGTCCCTGGACCACAGAGACCAGCCTACTGTCATTCCAGAAGTCACCATTCAATGTCTAGTTCAATGCACTACTTTTACCAATAAACTATGTCATGAAATGCATTTGTCTTTGTG
Source organism: Sardinella longiceps (assembly GCA_027497455.2). Taxonomy (NCBI): domain Eukaryota; kingdom Metazoa; phylum Chordata; class Actinopteri; order Clupeiformes; family Clupeidae; genus Sardinella; species Sardinella longiceps. Next base: position 70,045 of record JAODXP020009283.1, on the reverse strand, counting down.
TACACAGGCCATGTGGGCCTAGGAGTATATTACTTCAATATATACAGTAGGTGTGTCATGTATGTCAGAGAGAGAGAGAGAAAGAGAGGAGAAAGAGGGTTGTACAGGATGGCAAGTGTGCAGTAGGTGGCAGCTCTAGGCTATCGCAGCATATCTAAGGTATGTTGTATGGCATCTCACCAGCCCAGAAGGGGGTGGTCAGCGGCCACCTTGGAAAAACAGCAGAGGTAGCCCTTCCCAGGAAAGCCCAAGGGGAGTGGTGATATGTCATGCACCATTCCTAATTATAGGAAATGTCAAAGAGGAAGGTTTTAAGTCTAGACTTAAAGGTGTTAAGAGTGTCCGCTTTGCGAATGTAGAGAGGAGTAGAATTCCATAGGAGAGGTGCCCGATAGGCAAATGCTCTTCCTCCAATTGTAGTTTTAGATATAGCTTAGATGTAGTTTTTTCAAGGAGACCAGCATTTTGAGATCTCAGAGGTCTTCCATGATGGTATGGAACAAGTAATTCTGTAATATAAGCTGGAGCCAAGCCATTAAGTGCCTTATATGTCATGAGAAGGACTTTAAAGTCAATTCGGCTTTTGACTGGAAGCCAGTGCAGAGATGCAAGAATGGGGGAGATATGTTCATATTTCTTGGTTCTAGTGAGTGTTCTAGCTGCTGCATTTTGGATTAGCTGTAGGTTTTTAATGCAGGTATTACTGCACCCAGAGAACAGAGCATTGCAGTAGTCGAGTCTGGAGGTAACAAATCCATGTATTAACTTTTCAGCATCCTCAAAGGACAAGAACTTTCTAACCTTAGCAATGTTTCTTAGGTGAAAAAAGTTTGTTTTAGAGATGTTCTTTACATGGCTATTCAGAGAGAGATCTTGATCGATAGTTACCCCCAGATTTTTCACTTGAGAGCTAAATGAGAGAGAAAGACTGCTAAGTGAGCTATGATAGTGAAGTGAGCGGTCATTCAGCTGTTTAGAGGTATTCATCATAACTTCAGTTTTATCTGAGTTCAAGCACAAGAAATGTTTTGACATAAAACTTTAATGTCTTCAAGACAGGCATTGAGTGTGGTTGTCGGAGTGCAGTCGCTAGGCTTCATAGAGAGATATAGCTGTGTATCATCTGCATAGGAGTGGAATGCAATGCCATGTTTCCTAATGATTGCACCCAGAGGTAGCATATAAAGAGAGAACAGCAAGGGGCCCAGAACTGACCCTTGTGGAACGCCATATTTAACTTTGGCATGATTAGATAAGACATTATGAGTGTGTACAAATTGGTGTCGATCAGTGAGGTAAGATTTGAACCAGGCTAATGCTGAATTTCTGATGCCTCGTATGTTCAAGTCTGTGCAGTAGGATATCGTGGTCAATGGTGTCAAAAGCAGCACTAAGATCAAGTAACATAAGTATGGATATGTAACACAGGTAAAAGTCTTAATTAACACAATAGGCCTGGTACCTCAATGGTTTCAAATAGAGACAGCAGACAGAACTAGTTATGCAATAATTTATTCACAATTCATGAACTGGACAGATAGGCTACTGGATAAAATACCATTACACTAAAGCTCTAAAATCCCCAACCATACGAATCAAGTGTGTGAATAATCAATGTCATAATCCACACAATAAATGGGCAATAAATAGATTACCACAAAATCACAAGAAGAATGCACCACACCAATCTCTCACACAGGTAGGTATAAATTAAGCACACAGGCACAGCAAACGTGAATAAGGCAGGTTGGGGACACAGGACTTATAGGAAAAGGTAGATAACCAGCTTTATTGAATATAGCGTAATATAGTAAAAGAACCCACACGCGCACACACACACACAGTATAATACCCAGAGGAGTGTACGAGGGTCGGGAGATGACTTGCCTGCTACACAACTGCGACACTAAAAAGATATTTGACTACGCTAGCTAGGCTACACTAAAGTAGCCCAAAAGTTGGGCTACTAAACGAATTACTGTTGCAGTTATACAGCTCACCAACACAGCGTTTTTCCGGCGTGTTCACCCGACTCTCGCATTCTCCAGACAATGCGGCCGCCCTGCCACCACATATTACAAGCACCAACATTTTACCATCCCACACAGAACTTTTACTTCCTCCTAGCACCCGTTACAGATATATTACCATTATCCATGGAAAGAAGGAGGTCATTGAAGACTTTAACTAAGGCTGTTTCAGTGCTGTGATTAGCTATAAAACCTGATTGGAAGACTTCCTGGATTTTGTTATCGTCCAGGAAGCGACAAATTTGTTGTTTTTTTTCTAGTATTTTGGATAAAAAGGAAGGTTGGATATAGGTCTGTAATTAGCCAGAACATCAGGGTCAAAAAAAAATTACTTGATCTTATTTTTGACAAATTAGTATAGGCCTATTTTATTTTAATATTGGAGAACAAGGTACAATACTTCATTAATACAATACGCAGATGATACACAGCTTTATCTCTCTATGAAGCCTAGCGACTGTACTCCAACAACCAGTGTTGGGGAGTAACGGAATACATGTATTCGGAATACTGTATTCAGAATACAAATTATGAGTAACTGTATTCAGTTACAGTTACAGCTAAAAGGGGTGGTATTTAAAATACAGTTACTTTGTAAAAATCAAGGGATTACTCAATGGGATTTTACAGTTTCTCATGTTTAGCTATCCCCTCTCTAATTTGGGTAATTCCATGCATTGTCGGAAACTAAGCCAAACAAAGCGCAATAAGAACTATTAAACATCCTCCTAATGATGACGTCAGTAACACAACTGCGCCTAGCAAATGAAATTTACCCCACTCAGTGGCAAGACAGATATGCATGTTACACATAATCATACTATATAAGCAAGTAGGCCTAGGACTAAATAATAAAGCTTGCACAATTAGAAATAAAATTAGCTAAATTACATTTACGCATTCTGTCCATAGACTGAAAACGTGTTTTTATAGAAATCTCCACTTTGCCTGGAGTTTTTGAAAGTAGCCAATTTTGGTGGCTGAAACCTCCAAATGCATGATTGAGTGGTGCAGCTGCATAAACTTCCTTCTATCTCTCACCTGCAATTTGAGCATCACAAAAATCATAAAAGCAATGTTACACGTTTGGGAAAATGCTATTTGGTTTTGCTAGGTCCTGTTAATGTAGAAGGAAACAAACTTTAAGCTCATCTAATTAATCTAATTACTAATAAATTATAATAATTAAAAAAAAAAAGTTTTTTGTTTCCTGATCTCAAAATCTGAGGCCAGCTAGTGGCCGAGGCCATACTGCCCATGTTGCCCATTAGGATATCTCGTCCTTGCTTACGTTAACAAACCCTAATATCTCATTTACTGCAAATGTACAAGTATGTATTGGAGACTGGGGCTGAACATCCAATTTGTTGATGAAAACAAACAAGAATTTCCAGGATGTGATTGCTACATTCACGTAGTTGTAAAAAGGCATAACATACAAAGTAATCCAAAGTATTCAGAATACGTTACAAAATACATTTTGGGGCATGTATCCTGTAATCTGTATCGGAATACATTTTAAAAGTAACCCTCCCAACACTGCCAACAACCAAGTTCAATGCCTGTCTTGAAGACATTAAAGTTTGGATGTCAAAAAATTTCTTATGCTTGAACTCAGATAAAACTGAAGTTATGATGATTGCCTCTAAACAACTGAAGGACACCTCGCTTCACCATCATAGCTCACTTAGCAGTCCTACACTCTAATTTAGCTCACAAGTGAAAAATCTGGGGGTAATTATTGATCAAGACCTCTCCCTGAATAGCCATGTAAAGCACATTTCTAAAACATCAATTTTTCACCTTAGAAACATTACTAAGGTTAGGAAGTTCCTGTCCTTTGAGGATGCTGAAAAGCTTATACATGCATTTGATACCTCCAGACTCGACTACTGCAATGCTCTGTTCTCAGGGTGCAGTAACACCTGCATTAAAAGTCTACAGCTAATCCAAAATGCAGCAGCTAGAACACTGACTAGAACCTAGAAATATGAACATATTTCTCCCATTCTAGCATCTCTACACTGGCTTCCTGTCAAAAGTCTAATTGACTTCAAAATCTTTCTCATGACGTATAAGGCACTTGTGGCTTAGCTCCTGCATATATTACAGATTTACTTGTTCCATACCATCCAGCAAGACCTCTGAGATCTCAAAATGCTGGCCTCCTTGAAAAAGTGACCATATCTAAAACTACAATTGGGGGAAGAGCTTTTGCCTATCGAGCACCTCTTCTATGGAATTCTATTCCTCCCTACATTTGCGAAGCGGACACTCTCAATACCTTTAAGTCTAGACTTTTGACATTTCCTATAATTAGGAGTGGGCCATGGCATATCACCACTCCTCTTGGGCTTTTCTGGGAGGGCTACCTCTGTTGTTTTTCCAAGGCGGCCACTGACCACCCCCTTCTGGGTTGGTGAGATGCCATGTACCATACCTTAGTTATGCTGCGATAGCCTAGTGCTGCCACCTTCTGCACACTTGCCATCCTGTACAACCCTCTTTCTCCTCTCTCTCTCTCCCTCTCCTCACTCTAGCTAGATTATATGACACATGTATATGAAGTGATATCCTCCTAGATTGGCCTAATCCTCTTGTTTCTGTTTCTTTTTGTTTCTCTTGCCTCCTCTGCCCCGTCGCACTGGCTGAGTGATGAACCTCCCGTACCTCCCTGCCACCAACCCTACCCCACTACGGATGCTGACCAACCTCCCCGGAGCCACAGACCAGGACCATCCTCCCCTCTTCTCTGAGGCCCGTGATGGAACTGGCCTGATGGCCCCCTGATGACCACTACTTAGATGGTGACCAACACCCAATGAACTCTGATCCCACTCCAATTACTGACTAATCCCACACTCATCGCTTGGCCCTGACTGCCACACAAACTATGTGTATATCATCTCTACTCATACTGATAATGTCCTTAAAACAATCTTAAACTTTTATTTTAAAGCATGTGGGCATTGACATTCCAAAATCATAGTGAAATATATTTTTTATACCGTTTTATTTACCATTATGTTGACTATGTTGATCACTACACTGAAAAAAATAGTTCCAGAAAGTTAAAAATACTACATAAAACATGTCAGGAACTGTATTTCGCAACAATACTTGTTTTGTAACATTATAGGACAGCACTGATCACTCCGTGAATAGCATATCTAAAAAAAAAATATATCAACATTTAAGGTTGTTGTAAGGGCATAACAAGACATTCACAAAGCAGCCATTGAGAACAGATGGGGGATTCCAAATGAGCCCAATAGCCGAGACAGGATCAATCATCAATATTTTGGCCTCGGATCATTCTATTCCATCCTAGACACCCTAGAAAAGAGGCTAAAAGTGCTAAAAAACAAACTTTTCCTTTAACATGTTACTCAACCTATCAATTACATTTGGACATATTCATTCTGTAGGATATGCACTGACTATGGCTAGGCAGGGGCGCTCAAATGATGTGCACATACTGGGCCGACATCAGAGAACTTTGCTCAAGGTCTGGCAATGGAGTGAAGTTGCAGATACTTCTAGAATTGGGCACACAGATACATGTAGGCTACTCAAGGATAGGCTGGACACTGTAAGACTAAGTTCATAGCCTGTTGTGCACTGCCTGTATGGCATAGAACAGCACAAATTTTGCCATTTAGCAATAGTCTGGAAACAAATATTTTTCCATATAATCTTTCTTGTTTTCCATACTTTTCCAAACCTGGAAAATACTAAAATTAAATTCCATACTTTTCAAGACTGCGTAGGAACCCTGTGGTGAGGCCGGTGCATTGTTGGGCTCTGGGCTTAGTGTGAAGCTGCAGGAGCTGTAAAAGAGCTAGCTAGCGGTGGTGGTGTCTGGCAGGGACGGACTGAAATGATGGCGTACCGGGACAATGCCCTGTGGGCCGTTGCGTTTATTGGGCCGGTGGCCTCAACATTTTTGCGTTAATCTTTTACCTGTAATATGTTTTGGTTCAGCTGGCCCACTAACGTGGCTATCACTGGCCCCAAGGCCATCTACTTTAAGCCTCTTCCAATGTAAAACACCAAGATCGATGCTATCAGTGTTTCCCACACATGTATTAATCTATGGCGGGCCGCCATAGTTTCCTGAGAGCCGCCATAGTTTGTGCGAATGGAAAAAAAAAAATTCCGCTGTTTCAGTTTGTCTCTTTAGTTTTGCATTGCTTTTAATTACCTATGTAGGCCTATCGCTAATTCAGGCCCTCTTTGAGGCTGGAGAAAATATCATAAAGCTCTTTTCGAATCTACAGTGCTGCGCTTCTCCAATCATGCTCGCACACGCACTGACACACACGTTGAAAGTTGAGTCTGATGCGCGACTGAGCTTTTCCGAAGCCTGAAGTAGGTTAGCCATAAATTGGTGAAAACAATGACAAAGATTTTGCCTATGAGTGGGTGTTATTGTCCGTTGTAAGAAATATCTATTTATCAAATGTCCGTTGGCATGAGTAAATCCGATGTCAGTGAAATAGCGTTCCACCAAGAGCCTATAAACTGCATTATTTCTTTGACGATGTCGGAAACAAGCTTGGCGGGCATAGAAGGCAGTTAGCATGGGAACATTTAATCAGAGATACTTTAAAACGATCTCTGATATAATATTAGGTAACGAGAACAATGTGTAGGAATGCAGCCTACCATAACTACTGCTCTACCTATGCAGAAAGTAGCCGCCCTTTTAGGCAGTTTACCAAGCGAAAAAGTTGCCTGAAAGCCTAGGCTACTCTAGCTGATTATTACGATCGCTAAACATGCGTTAGTTACAGTATTTACAATTTGATGCCGGTTATGGGTAGTCTAATGTAGGCCTATGATGTTTACAATTAAGACAGCAAACGCACAGACAGTCACTCACTCCCTCTCTCAAGTGCGCTTGGCGCACGCTGCTGACAGACACAGACACGCTCCCTCCCTTCCTCAGTGTCTTCGTCTTGCATGTAGGCTACTGTGAATGCATTTGGGCTTATTCTGTATTCATAGGTGATTTTTTTCTGTTGATAAACCTGTAATCGTTTTGACTTTTAAAAGTTAAAACTAATTACAAATAGCCTTTATTTGTAAAGTTTAATTTTATTGATGGGATAAGTTTACAATAAGTTGATGTTGTGCCATGTTTATGGCCAAATGCTACAATGATTTTGTACTGATGTAACATTACATAGTCTACTGTTACAAATATGATTTAATGAGCCAAATATTTAGTGATGATTACAAAGTTCTAAAGTTTTGGAATAAGCTAAAAGAGTTTAGAGAGAGAGAGGAATAATAGCCAATGGCTGGGCCAGTGAGACCTTTGTATAACATTGATTTGTTTAAAAACACAAAGTTGTAATTGGTTACTTCATAAATCGATGGGAATCGATTGGGGGGGGGGGGGGGGGGGCAAACGGTGAGCCCCCCATAGTTTCAGAAAATTCTGTGGGAAACACTGGATATTATGAAAGCATTCTATCTTTCTATACTTCTACTTGAAGTACAGAGGATGAGCCAATCAATATTTACACTACTCCACAAGTCTTACTACACAGAGTTAGGGTGAAATCACTTCCACATACTCATTTGTAATTTTCTTTATTTTCTTTGATATTTTTTATTTCAGCAATGACACTTTATCTGTTGTAATCACAATTACTAATCATATATTTAATTGTTTTATTTCCAATATTGTCAAAAGAGCAAGGCATGCTGGGAAATGTGTTTGGAATCACTTCAGGTGGCTATTGGCTTGCTCATGCATGCTAGTATTCTTTCCTGAGTCTGTCACAGCTAACATGTTTGCTAAGCCTTCTTCAGCCATGGTATTTAACAACTTAGCAAGTTGGTGCTCAGAAAATGAAGAGCTCGATGTGTGCAACTCCAAATCGTCAAAATTGGATGTTTTTTTAAAACCACCTTGTTCAGCTCTGGTAGGCTTCTAGCAATGCCAACGATATGCTAACGTTACTGATGTCAACAGAAGGCTAAAGTTAGTGTGATCTTCTGAACGGGTGAGTGAAGCTTTCATGTACAGTATATTTATAACTGATTGGCTTATCAGTTTGTGGAGAAATGGCTGGCGTGCCAGGATTGTTTCTGTGTTTGATTATACCATTGTCGTGTGCTGTGGTTGTCAGTTCAGGTCAATGGATTGCCAAAGATCATGGCTCCGCTTGAATCCTCTCTGGGATTGCGTTCTTTGGGCTGCTGTGCTCGGTTTTTGACCTGTGTGGTGTAGGCTAGTTGTGTGTACGTTAAGTGATGTTATTGTCACTGCTTATTGTTAGTAATGAACGGACATTTTCATTATTGGGTTGTTCTAGCTCCGAGAGGCTGGGAGCTAGTGGATGTTCATTGGGAACACAATCATTGCACACGTTTTTTTTTTTGTTTTTTTTGAGGTGGTGCTGGGGGGCTAACGTTAAATCTTGACAAAAAACACTGGACAGGGGATGACTTAAAACACCTCCTCTTTTTGACTTTGTGCCTTATGGACTCACTGAGATGAAGAGAAAACTTAAAGGAGGTGCAGAGAAACTGCAAGGAAAAAGAAACCCTTCAACCCATGATAATGAGTTTTATCAACATTTGTGCAGAATTACTATATGAAATAATGTTAGCCTATAGTTAAAAGTTCACTTAGACCTTTTTTCTAGCCATCTCAAGCTGTCAACATTAAGCCAAGCCTACAAGTTGTCAAATATTATTTTATAAGCAGTAGTGTATATGTATTTAAGAGAAGATGAACTTCAAGAATGGTGTTTAAAAATTTAGGCTAAACAGGAACAAAAAATGGTAGGCTATAGCCTTCACATTCAGACCCGACAACATATCGAAAAGACCGATAACATGGTGGGCCGGTCTTGTCCAAAATGCCAGGGCCGATTTCTTATCCCAGTCCGCCCCTGGTGTCTGGGCATTCCTGCTCCTTGTGTCCCCTGTGTCTGTTCTGTGTGTGTGTGTGTGTGTGTGTGTGTGTGTGTGTGTGTGTGTGTGTGTGTGTGTGTGTGTCCAAGCGGACATTTGGATATCAATTTGACGTAAAATTTACATCAAACATCGACATCAGATTGACGTCTGAATTAGGTGAAAAGTGAAAGATGAATCGATGTCAAAATGTCAGTATCAATTTTACATCATTCTATTGATGTCAAAATTAGGTCGAATTATCAGCATCAATGACAGATCATTCTATTGATGTCCAAATTGTGTCAAAATGAGGTGAAAAGTGAAAGTCAACTCGACATCAAAATGTCAACATCAATTTGACATCATTGCACTAATCTTAAAATAGTATCAACATCTGATGTCAAAATTAGGTGAAAAGTGAAAGTCAAATTGATGTCAAAATGTCAACATCCATTTTACATCATTTTATTAATGTCAAAATTGGGTCGGCATCAAATGTCTAAATTGGATCAAACGGTCAACATCAATTTGATATCATTCTATTGATGTCAAAATTGGGTTTAAAAAGAAAGTCAAGTTGACGTTAAAATTTCAACATCAATTTGATATTGTTGTATTAATGTCAAAATTGGGACAACATTCAATGTCAAAATTTGGTTAAAAGTGAAAGTCAAATTGACATTGAAATGGCAACATCAATTTGACATTATTGTACTGATGTCAATATTGGCTAAAACTGCCAATATCAATTTGACATCATTCTATTAATATCAAAATTGGGTTAAAACTGAAACTCAAGTTGACATCAAAAATCCCGCCCAATAACTCTCTGTCCACATAGATTGACATCAAAAATGTCAACATCAATTCAACATGATGATACGAATGTCAATTTGAAATCATTTCAATGGCACATATGTCAAAATCATGATAAAATTGAATCAAATTTTAAAGTCAAATGTATAGCTCTGACATAATATTGATGTTGAATTGATGCACGACTTGTCAAAATGTGGTCCAAAACAAAAATGAATTTCACATTGAGTAGACATATGGGTTCTTTATTTAAGTTCTTTATTTCTCTGTAACAAAAAAAAGAACAATACATGTGTTGTCCTCACTGCAGTGTAGCAACTGTAGCTATACAACTAGCTAACTCTTCATGCAAAAATGACAACAAGTCGTAGTGAGCAATTCTTGCTGTTTACTGTGGCTTCCAAAATCATCTTACATGACAGAGTGAAAACTGTAACACAAAATAAAGTTTGCCTGTTTTAACATAAATCTTGCCTCATGAAACATACTATGTTTCATGAGGCAAGATTTATGTTAAAACAGGCAAACTTTATTTATGTGTAAATACTGTCACTAAATGTACTCTTTCTTTCCTAAGCTGTATTTTAACATTATCTTATTATTACATTGATGAATTTTGTACTTACCACGCTAACAACAGATGAAATTCACAGGTGGATTACATGTGCTTACTTCTCCTGAACTTCCTTCCTCTCAAACAGGAAGTAACCTTTAACCCTGAATTACAGATATTTAACATGGAATCATAATCTTGATAAACCCTAAATGTCAAATTGACTTTGACTACAAATCCCTGGACATCATTTTGATGTCATTTAGATATTGATATGATGCTTTGTTAAGGACATCAATTTGATACAATATCCATGTCAGCTCTATTGACCTTATGCTTAATAGAGGAGGGGCAGTATGTTGTAATGAAACCTTTTTGTGATGTTAAAATCCTAACGAAATTGTAGATATTTCATATGGAGTCAAAATGTTGATGATTCTAAACATCAAATTGACGTATTCTAAAAATTTCTGAACATCATGTTCATGTCATTTTGATATCGATATGATGCTTTGTTGCGGACATCAATTTTATATCATAATGTCCAAATTATTGACCTCATGCTTAATAGAACAGCGACTGGATGTTGTAATGGAACATCTTTATAAGCTATAACTTGTGATGTTAAAATCCTAATAAAATTGTAGATATTTCATATAGAGAGAAAATGTCCTAAACGTCAAATTGACATATTCTACATATTTCTGGACGTAATTTTGAGTTTGATATTGATATGATGCTTTGTTCCTGACATCAATTTGATATCATTTTAATATCAGCTCTATTGACCTTATGTTTATCAGAGCAGTGACTGGATGTTGTAATGCAACCTCTTTACACACCATATCTTGTGATGTTAAAATCCTTATGAAATTATAAATATTCAACATGGAGTCAAAATCTTGATAAACCCTAAACGTCAAATTGACTTTGACTACAAATTCCTGGACATCATTTTGATGTCATTTAGATATCGATGTGATTCTTTTTTAAGGACATCAATTTCATATTATTTTCATGTAAACTCTATTGACCTTATGCTTAATAGAGGAGTGGCTGTATATTGTAATGAAACCTCTTTACAGGCCATAACTTGTGATGTTAAAATCCTAATGAAATTGTAGATATTTCATGTGGAGATAAATGTTGATAAATCCTAAATATCAAATTGATGTTGACTACAAATCCCTAGACATAATTTTGATAACATTTAGATATCGATATGATGCTTTGTTACTGACATCAATTTGATATCATTTTAATGTCCACATTATTGACCTTAGGCTTAACAGAACAGTGACCGGATGTTGTAATGCAACCTCTTTACAGGCCACAACTGGTGACTTTGAAATCCTAATGAAATTATAGATATTTAGGATGGACCCAAAATCTAGATCAATACTAAACATCATATTGATGTGTACTACAAATTCCTGGATATCATTTTGATATCAGCTTGATAACGATATGAAGCTTTATGTAGGACATCAAAATAATGTTATTTTAATGTAAATTTATTGACCTTACGCTTAATAGGGCAGTGACTGATGTAATGAAACCTCTTTACAGACAATAACTTGAGATGTTAAAAAACCTATTGAAAATGTAAATATTTAATATGGAGTCAAAATCTTGATAAATCATAAACGTTAAATTGACATTGACAGCAAATTTCTGGACATCAATTTGATATAGTTTTAATATCAAGATGATGCTTTGGTTCAGGACATCAACTTGATGTCAATTTAATGACAATTGAAGCTTAAAAATCAGTGATTGACTTTTTTAATAAACCCTTGTGAGACCTCTTAACATGCCTTAACTTATGATGTTAACATCTTCATGAAATAATGTATATTTCATATGGAGTCAAAATCTTGATGAATTCTAAACGTCAAAATACGTCAAAATGCCCACTGGGGTGTGTGTATGTGTGTGTGTGTTTGTGTCAGTGCATTGTTGGCATCTATGCATGCGTGCATGCTTTTTATCAGTGCATTGCTGGTGCGTGTGTGTCTGTACATTTTGTGTTTGTGTGTGTGCGTGTGTGTGTAAAAGGTGGTATTAGTGTGCATGTTAATTTGAGTGTGTAGGCCTGTGTGATTGTGTTTGCGTACAAGGTAATTAACAACATTCTCCCATCTAAGGTGGCTGCAACCTTGTAATTGACGCTCAATGGTGTTTTTTGCCCCCAATGGCACCTTCCAGGCAGCACAGGCACTACCCTTACCCTATTCCTAACCCTAACCCCCTCAACCTAACCTTAAACTGAGTGGAGTAGTGCCTTGAAGGCAGAGCTGCCTGGATAGCACCACTTTGGGCAAAAAATAACAAAGACCTTAATTGACCTGCATCCAACAGAGCCCGCTTGGATTGCATAAGATCTAGCTCTAGCTCGCATTGGTATTTACAATCGGCTACTATTATTCTGTGTTAGTCTATACATGCCTAGCTTTACTTCGTATCTGGATCTCTCTCTCCCACTCTGGACAGGTGTGCTGAGGCTTACTCCAGTGGCAGTCTATACTTCCAAGTGGTGGAGCCCCATTCACTTTTCCTTTCTATGCTGCACAATGGGTTATTTTGTGTTTTTAGTGTGCTTATTTGTTTAATATTGTTAGTATCATTATTAATAATAGTATCATTATTATTATTCCAAGAGTGGTGTGTCTTCTGGGATCCTCTACTGTCCCTCTGCATCTCGCTGTGGTTAGCCTCTGCCCTGTCCCATCCCCATTGCCCATTAGTAGGGGCCTTACGCCTTTAAGTGTCACATGCTGTAGGTTTGTGGTGGTGTTGCAGCCCCCCTACCTTGCCTGTACATACAAATTCTATAATAAATTGTAGTTATGGAACTCATGTCTAATTTGCTTCAGGGGTTGTCTCAGCTTAGCTTAGGGTCGTGGGGTGGACACCTCCTCAGATGGCGTAGTCGTCTTATTCAAATTCCAAATTACTGCCCTGCCACTGATGGTGAATCACTCTTGATTGATTCACCATCAGATAGATCAGTGGTTCTCAAACTTTTTCTGTCATTCCCCACTTTTGGAAGGCAGAGAATTTTCACGCCCCACCTGGAAGGCTCAATTTGCGCACAATATCTCTGTGAGGAATACTTTGCGAGTACAGGATTTTTGTCAATGTTTTCATGTGAATTTTCATGTTACTAATTCAAAGCCGAAAAATTCTCTTGAACCCCTCATCACAGCAACTAGCAAATAACACCATTAGAAAGCTCAATTTACTGTCATATGCGCATCTGACGAATAGCTGTTAATTGGTGCAGCCATTGTAGCCTCGTGAGACCAAGCTGATCTCGCGAGCTTCAGTCTGGCTATTCTCCATTAACGAGAATTTGGAGCAGGTTGCCAAACAAACAAACCAATCAGCGTTGGCTTTGAGGCAGGTTGAGGTTCGGCACAACGAGAGGCTGGTCTAAAGAACATGTATGTGAGTTAGTACGTCATATGCTTCGTTGGTCTGATCGGTTGATTTGGCCCGTCTATCACCAACATAGGTTGTGATAGACAGAAGCCTTATCCAATCAGCCAAAACTAAACTAACGAAAACGAAACTAACAAACCAAAATTTCTTCAACAGAGCGTTCCCAGATGGAATTGCGGGAGCAAGTCCATCTGGCGGAGTCAGGTTACAGCCATTGGTCGATGGCAAAGAAATGTCTCGCGCCCCACCTGTCATGTGCCTGCGCCCCACTAGTGGGGCCCACCCCACAGTTTGAGAAACACTGAGATAGATCAAGATGGGAGATCTTGTGACTCACACATTGCTGTGCTGTGGAAACAACACATTGGATTGGAGTGTTAAAATGTGTTTCTTTTGTTCTTTAAATAATGTTGTTGCATACTATATTTAATATTAATCTATGTGTCTAATAATCTTGATAGCACTTGTAGTATTATAGATTAAATTTAAAGGAAAGGAATATAAAGGAAATCAATACTTTAAATGTCCCTTAAAAAAACACCCAAGTAAACATTTTTAATATTTGTTCACTGCATGTGTTAAGTTTTAAGTCTGTTAGTAAAATCTGCAGGTCAAGGCAATCGTTTTTTGAACAATTCATAATAACTAGTAAAGGTTTATGGTGTGCATGGTTACATAAAATTAATCACTACAGAGAAGCTGGATATCAAAAAAAGGATGTTAAATAATTTATTTGTGATACAAATGTCATTACTTTTACAATGCAATATCCAGAGATACATATGCAATCCTTTGGGGTTGGCATATCACCATGCCTAAAATAAGGATAAAATTCTCCTTTGTGAAATCTAACCTTGTTAAAATACTTGCTCTTTATTTAAAATGCTAGTAGATGTGTTCAGCCAAGGAATTTCAAGTTTACATAAATAAATGATAGCTAAAAAATAATGTAAAAATAGGCTAAAATTAACCTGTGTTATGTTAGACATAGCAGACTAGGCTAGTCTAACAGATACCCCATATACTGTTTTGATTTTACATAAGACGCAAGTCTCATTCTATTGGCTGCTGATAGTACGGGTTTATAAGAAGCATGGTCATAAAAAGGTGATATATGATATCATATGATATATGATGTTTCATCATACAGTATGTTATGTATTTTCCCATACACATTTGTGTGTGTGTGTGTGTGTGTGTGTGTGTGTGTGTGTGTGTGTGTGTGTGTGTGTGTGTGTGTGCGTGTGTGTGTGTGTGTGTCTGTCTGTCAGTACCATCTATACCCTGTTAAAAATTGGTCTATTGGAAACTTGCACATTGAAATCACATATCCAAGCTATTGCTGGGTGGGTTGATGAGAGGTAGTCTTGTGTTTTTTCAGCAGTCTTGTAATTTTTTCATCATCTGAATTTGGGTCCAGTGGTCTGTTGTACTCATCATCATCCTCAACGTCCGAAGTCTCTTTCATTTTCTCTGTTTCAGAGTCCTGTTTCTTTTTGGCAGTTGCCATTTCTGCAGCGTGTCTTTTTCGCCATTTTGTTCTCCTGTTTTGAAACCAAACCTGACACAGAAATAATATTTAATTAGCACAGCAAGGGCGTAGGTTTGGTCTCAACATTGGTATGCATCCTGCAAATGGATGATGGAAAACTTGTCTGATCAAATTATAGGTCTAGCCCATATCATGATGTGTGGTGTTTTTTGCAAGTTCTTGGTTAGATATATAGATATATATATATGCAACGCCAGTCAGCCAACTAAACCCAGTTTAGCCTATGTGGACGGTGTTTACACTGACATTGAACTCTTAAATCTCAAGGTAGTGCAGTTACACCAGTGATACCAATGGATAGGCCTGGCTGTCTAGTTTAATTTGATACCAAATACCTCCATTGTAATTGCAGATATACCCTCACACCTTGGTGCTCTCTATTGTAGCTAGTACCTTACCAGAGACTTCTCCCCTGTGTCTGCTATCTGTCTCAGTAGGTTTCGCTTTATTTACGTCCATGTGAGATGAATGTGGCTCTGAAATTGGAGCATGAACAACTCTCGTGCTCCTGTTCTGAGTTGCAGAATGCTGGCACATCGAAAAAACGAAACATAACTACTAAAAGTATACTATAGTGTTCGCAAGAAATATGCAAATAAATTTGTTAGTTTGTCATGTAAAAATAAAATGCTAAATATCGGTATGGACTATTTTGTCTTCCCAAAATATTGGTTGTGACATGTCACTATGGTCCCTATGCAAATCTACGCCATTGTAGCACAGAGTGGAAGCCATTGCTTACTGTAGTCTAAATGTCACTTTTAGTGAGACTATCAATGCTAGTCTGCTGCTGAAAATTGAAGGAAACATGAAAATATTCATGTGACTTCACATTCCTCTGTGACCAAAAACAAATAAAAGAGTGCAAAAAAAAGTTTCCATTCATGTGGAATTATTTTCATTCAGTTATAGGCTAGACCCATTAACTATGTTTGCTGGGCACATGTTTGCTGAAATATTTTTCAAACCATGCTTTGCAGGTGCAGAGAAAATAGTATGTTGGTTAATATTTTCACTTTCACTATAATATTTGTATGTTTAAGATATTGCTTGTTAATTGCGGTGGGCTTCTTTTTTTCAATGTGTTTATTGATCACACCACAAATTGTAATACAATGTGAGAAATATTCACAAGTGATAGGTTTGACTATTTTGTGGTAGGCTTTGATGCATGCGTTTTGTGTGTTATAAAACTTTGTCATGTTGATGTGTACAAGTTAGTGCTACCAATGTTTTCAATAGGTCCCACACGCCATTAGATAAGCTGCCAGCTATGTCCAAGGCAGAAATTCAATATTCAATGACTCAGGTCTCTCAGGTCACTGAATATAAATTTGTTGGAAAGATCCTTTGTCAAAACAAAGTGTGGTGAGGCCGCTTTCTCCTACTATGCAGTGCAACTTTGGAACCAACTTCCAGAAGAAATAAAAAAGTCCCTACTGTTGGCAGTTTCAAATCTATGCTTAAGACCAAACTGTTCTCAGATTCTTTTTCCAAGTGTCTCATTTATTTTCCTCAATTTTGTGTATTCTGTATATTTTAACCTTTAATTCCCTTTTTCATTTTATTCTTGCTGTTTTTTATTTTTCACCTACATTCTGAATACTTAAACCTTTAATCATTTTATGTCTTTATTGTGCTTTCAATTTCTACCCTCTACTGTACTTTGTACAGCACAATGAAATGCCATTGTGTATGAAATGCGCTACATAAATAAACTTGGCTTGCCTTTCCATTTGAGCTTTGAAACTGTCTTTGTTTACTGTCATTGTCAGCTTGGGGTCCAATTGACAACCTGCACAACATGCATGATACATTTGCAGAAAGTAGTCTAGGCTACATTGATGATGCATCTCATCCATCTGCACAGAGAAATACTGTACAACTATGGACTATGCTTTATTTGGACAGAATTAACCGTGCCATAGTCGGATGTATTCAGTTAGCCACTGGACCATGGACTCTTTTATGTTTTGTCTACAGCTGTTTGTATTTAATTTGGTGGCTGCTTTAAGCAATGGGAACCTACAGAAATATCAGAGGATCTGTTAAGAATAAGATGATCAGGGCTTAATTTGAGGGGGAGCAAGCCGGAGCGCGCTCCGGAACCTCAGATGCGCGCTCTGGAACCTCTGACGTTGACTCTGCCAGCTCCGCCACCTCTCTTGACTAACAATATATTTTAAAAATCAAATAATTAAATATAGGCCTTAAATTAAAGTTTGTTTAGTGTCAATGTCTGGTTTTGATATCTGTCTTGTTGGTGATTTCTTTCATGAAATGATATAACAAGCTAATCGATAATGTAAAGGTAGTTTATGCACAATACTGGCAGAGCTGTTTGGGGGAAAAAGAAGCGGAACCGCTCTGCCAGCAGTTTTGCATTATGTAATGACCCACGACATATCATCGGGGCATTCGGGAAATTCAGGGAAATTTCAAGTGCTGAATGTGAGCGGGGTTTTTCGCAGATGAACTTAATTGGCAGCGCAAATAGAGCATCTCTTCTCCCATTTACCATCTCCTTATTAATCTTTCTTTGCCTTGTCGGCCCACCGTTATACCTGCTTCAATCCCATTCTGTACGTGAAGTCGTGGATTATTAGGACACAGAACTGCTCGGGACCCAGAGGAGTAGAGAGGTGCAGGGAAAGAGAGGCCACTGGGGCAGGGTCTATGCTGTATGGGCTGTTTTGAATAACTGAGATATAAGATGAACTTTATTATTCTCTGCTGGTTAATATCGATATTTTAACGTGGCCATGTCATGTTTACAGTGCTTAAGTCTTTGAATGTTTTCTTGCCACGGAGATATCTATTTTTCAAGGACTTGTTTACTATTTTATCCCGGTACATCCCCATTCACTGACTTTAGTTATACTGTAACTTAGGAATTTGTACTCTATCCAGATTTGATGTGACTAGTGTTATTAGGCCATACAATACATGCAGTTTCGGTGTGGCGCACAGAGTTGTTAGAAAGCCCCCCCGTGCCTTTTTTTTTTTTTTTTCCGCACCGGAGCCACGCATCCTCTGCGCTCCAGGACCTCCCACTTTACAAATTAAGCACTGAAGATGATGACACATGGGTTAAAATCGGCAGTGGGAATTAAATGAAAGTTTTGAAAATCATGAAACAAATAATTTCTTAACCTCAGATATTGTAAGGTTAAATAAAAGCAGACATTTTGCCAGTGGTTTGTCCCTTCCGTGCAAAGTTGTCTATGCATTGAAGTGGCATTAGTAGTTGCTAACGTCATAATGTGTAGACTGTTACCTTCCTTGAATTCAACATGATACACAAACGTCAGCTATACATAATCAACAATGATTGTTGGTGGTGTCTTTATTATGCAAAGATGTTAGTATCGCCTCATCGAATTTAACAAGAAAAGCCTTGCAAACACAGAAAATTACCAGATAGTGGTTGTTTGGTCAATACCTACACTGTCATTTGCTAGTTGCAAAATCTCAAAATATACTTAATTCTTAACTTTTCCTTAATCACAATGTAACAATACACATGTTGATTATTATTTTTTGCATGGTTTTCAAGCAATGCAGGTGACAGCAATGAAAATTTGGCATATAATATGCAAATTGAACACCTTCTAATCTACTACAAATAGAAGGTAGTTCTTCCTTCCCCCTATTACTCATGGGTGCTCCTAGTACATTCTGTATGGCACTGCGAGGCTTTTTTTTCTTTTTTG
Source organism: Sardinella longiceps (assembly GCA_027497455.2). NCBI lineage: Eukaryota > Metazoa > Chordata > Actinopteri > Clupeiformes > Clupeidae > Sardinella > Sardinella longiceps. The sequence continues at coordinate 51,022 of JAODXP020009283.1, read as the reverse complement.
TATTTGGCACTCTACAAATTAAATTTAATGAATACTTTAATATAATTAAATATTTGTAATTTCAAGTAGGCGTCTGTGCCTTCAGTTTGTCAGAATGTTTCGACTGGTACGTACAGTACACCCCAAAAACCTACAAGTTTCCAAGAAAAAATAGGAGGCGCAAGGCTGATGCTTGTATAACTTGTACTAAAACCAAAAAAAAGTGTACATCCAGTGTAAGATGCTTCCAGGTTAAGCCCATGGATTATTATTAATGGCTTAAATAAAGTACCATTTAATAAAGTACCAAATATTAGAAGAACAACAAATGCCTGATTTGAAACATTAAAACATAATTTATTCAAAATAATACTATCATGTTGCACTTTCTAGCTTTCTTTGACCTATCTGACATGAATTCGTTTAGACTATTGTCTACCCTATATCGGTCACATAGCTAAAAGATTCTAGGCAACTGAATGTCTGCTCCCCAACGTGCATTTTCTCAAATCACATGTTACGCACTGACACCTGATATATATATCAGTCTCAGAGGAGACATTTTTGAATAGGTTAGGCTACACTAAAGGGGAAGGGGCTCACCTATCAAAACTTTGACAACCCTTGGCCTAGGCTTATGAATAAATAGCTTGCTATCTCTTGGACCACAGTTACTCTTTTTTGTCTCTGTTACTTTGTCAGGAGAAGATGGTGGGTCATATTCCGTTTAGAAATTACTTAATTAAGCTTTTTTTGGTGTATCTGTATTTCTTGACAATCATTCAGATGAAAATGTATTTATTGGGGGAGGAGTTGGTGTATGGTATGTGTAGTAACCGCTTTATAAAACCAATAAGCTTTTTGAGTCTGTTCTATATTGAGAGTATTATGCAGCAGAGCAGCTTCTCAGGGCTTATTTCTTAATTAGACTATCCTTACTCACAAATTGCATTTTAATGGCATCTTTACAGTTAGCCTACACTGCTGTTTGACTGCAACAGTATGCCAAAAACTGTGTGTAGTAAGACAATTGCAAGCTTAAATGCGATATTTTGAACAAAATACTATGATGTATTAGGCTACAAATAATATATCCACGCTAAAAGAGAGCATACCACACTATAGCTGAGGGGTCTCCAACAAGTAACCCAGGAGCTACCAGCAGAGTTAGTTAGAAATATCCGCCACAGGGGTTAAGGAAAATGGTCACAAAAATAATAAACCTTATATTAAAATCACATTTACACAACCTGCTCTGTGTGGTACAAAATCCTAGTTTCCTAGTTCAACTATTTTACTGCTCTCTGATGAGAATTGTTGTTGGTAGTGTAGACTACACCAAACTTGGCTATCACTATGGAAAATAAAGATTTTGCACTGCGTTGCAAGTGTAAAAGATGGTAGAGGATGTTAACATTGATATCAGGCCTATCAGTGAAACTGTAAATAAAATAGGGTAGCCCATCTCTCGGCCACATTTATTTTGTCAAAATAGCTCTCAGAGGAAAAAACGTTGGAGACCCCTGCTCATGGACAATATGCAGATAAGGTACCATCACTGCAAAATTCTAAACAAATATTAGATCCTAAGTTTTGCTAATTTCATTTTCTTTCATTCTGTAAAATATGTTTTTAAATGCCTAAACAGTCTTGCTCCTTGGCCTCTTGCTTGTCTGATACAAAAATCTCAAAGCAAATCAACTAGAGCAATGGCAAATGACAACTGTTCAATCCATTTTTGCAGTTAAAGGTCCAAAACTTTGGAACTCTTTACCTGCTAACTTGAAATCTCACAATCTTCAAAAAGAAACGCAAAATCCTGGCTAGTCCAACAATAACATATAGTTTTTTTTTTATCTTTTTTTCCCTCTCCCCTTATTTTTGCTGCTCTGCACTCATTCACTCATCTATTGGTATCATAAGTATTATTTATTTTTATTTACTGTTACTATTTATTTATTTTTTCATTAGTAGTAGTACTAGTATACTATTAGCAATTAGCCCAGTATGTATCCTTTTTAAAGCCCCCCAAGGGACAAGTGTTGGACATTAGCATATGCTATAAACACTATCATGCAAGCATGGGATAGACTGCTCACTTATGTGCACTTTTGTCTATGTATCCGTCCCTATCAAATTAACCATAAATAAATAAATGAATAAATAAATAAATAAATAAATGATGATAGAACAGCCAAAATCACAATTGTCATTCACAGTACCAATCTACCATTAAAAAGTTTGGGGTCACTGGTTAAAGTACTTATTTCTACTAAAAAATCCAGACTGTATATTCAGCTGGGACTTTCTTATGCCTAATAGAACCCATGGACATTAGATCTACTGAAATGTCTGGAATTTAACTCGTTTGAAGTGCAGATTTGTTGAGTGAAATAAAATTATCATATAATGGGAATAATGTAGGCTAAATGTCTGTGAAGTTCTGTGTCCATCCTCCATCCGAAATCTTTGTGTTTCCTTCGAAAAGGGCATTAAGTGACCACAAACTTTTGAATGTAGTTTAAGTATTTCCCATCACTGGTCAAATGTAATGCATAATGTCATTAACATCAATAATAATTGCAGCTGCCTTCACCTTGACTTGGCTTTCGGTCATGCCCAAGGAATAAGCAAGACGAGCTCTCTCTGGACCAGCAAGGTACTTAGTCTGTTCGAAAGTTTTCTCCAAAGCAAATATCTGTTGTCCTGAAAATGTCGGTCTGGAGTGCTTCTTCTTGCCATCCTTGTCCACCAACATATTGGCTTGAGCTAAAACACATTTTAATTTTTGAGTCAGTTGTGTTCTAGTGGCAGGAGAGGCTTACTGTTAAAAAAACACTCACCTTCATTTTATTCCTAGGCTACAGTTTAAGTGGATAGAAATACGTAGATTTACAGTACGTGCGCCCTTATAGCTCAATTTCAGCTCAATGCACAGTCTCAATCAACAGGTTTGACGCACAATCTATGAAGACAAATAATCTAAATGTACCAAAGCTATCCTGTTTCTAAATTGATGGGGCAAACATTGTCAATAGGCTAATATTACCTAATCACAATTAAGCAGTGATATTTAAAGATTTGGCATTAGCCATAGGCTATAATGAAGTCATACGATTGAAAAAAGTGGGAATTCCGTAGACTTGTTTTAATGTTGCGTCATATTGTAACTTTAATTGTCCAAACTGACATTTCAAAATAGCCTGGAGACAACTTTTAGGCCTACAGTCAAGTTATATTCTTTAACTTAAAAACGTGATCCTACATTCTAATCTTGACAATCAGGCGATAGGAGGCTCGTTACCTTTAGAGAAATCACTTACCAGGGCATGGCACACGTGAGTCCCTCCAAGGGGTCTGCATGACTCCCGTCCAAAACATGGGTGCTGCTCTTCCAGGGAGTTCCGTAAGTGGTTTGGTATAACGAGTGACATGGTTAAAATACATTCCCGCAGATGTGGCCAATCCGTTTATCCTTGGAAAACCCGAAAGCAATTGCCCTGCTGTGGTGATGCCATGGCCCAAGATGTCACTAATTCCATGCGGTGTTCCCAGGGGGATCTGTGCGTTGATGTTGGTCAGCGGTGATGCTTTAAATCCCGTCGGATGTTGTAAGGAGTACGGGAATAAAGAGGTCTTCATCTCAGTCATGTTGTGGAGAGCTGCCAGCGGCGTACTGCTCACTACGAAAGCACTCTGTCGATTAGCTTCCATTTGTCCAACAGATAACATCTGTAATTGCTCTTCGCCAGATTCCCCTCATGAACAAGGTCAATAAAACAGGTTTTGAATTCCGGAAAAGGGAACCCTATGAAAAATTATGGTAGGCTAGGCCTAACAATAAGTTCGGTGAAGACGAAAGCAAAAAAAAAAAAAAAACTTTTGTGCTGAAATGACAGTCTAGACAGTACTTTCCAAAAAGCCACATAGGTGAAACGAGAACTTAGACCGACGGTAAAACTAATTTAGCTGTAGGCTAGATAGGCTACGAGAAGACAGAACACATTAACGGACTCTCGAGCACAAGTCTGTAGCTGCGAAAGAACCGGCGGGTTGCCTTGGCTATATCCGCCCACAACCTGCATGCGCTTACTCTCCATTGGATAATGTCAAGTTAGAGGCCCCTGATTGGACAGTAATGCTGGATCATTTACACAAAGTTATTACCTTATGGAATCTACTGTAGCATGCGTTGTAATGATAGCTTTGATAGGGAAAGTTCTTTCATCCACATTAAGGCTACATTAGCCTACATTTACCCAAAGTTACAAAGCGCATCTAAAACATAAAACAAGTAGGCTATGCATAGGCCTACAAAGTGTTGAGACCTCTGTTTAGGCATGGGCAGAGTAAAGTTAGACCCTTGCCTAGTTAGTCCATTGGCAAAGCCCACATAGGTAAATGGGCTACTTTTTAATCGTTTTAGTAATAACCTAATAACTAAAGAGCAGTTTAATCCTGTATTGGGATTAAAAATTAAAGGGTAGGCCTAATACTTCCGCTTTGGGCGAGACCAGAGTCATTGAGAGGCTCTGGGTGAGGCTATAACATGTTCCTTGGTATATGACCATCTTTTGAAGGATAGTACTCTCAACTAACCTTATAAAAATAATCCTGTTTATATATAGGCCTAGGACTAAACAATAATTCAGACTAGAATAGTCTCAAACACTTGATGATTTTCGGGACACTAGGGTCTTGTTCAGATTGGCATTCCAAATCCGATTTTTTTTTTTTTTTTTTACATGTATCGAGATTGTATCTAGAATTGATTTTGGGTGTGACTGATTAAACTCTTCATTTAATAATAAAAAAACGGTATAATTTGCTATAACAGCGAGTCAGCGCGCGTTATGGATTTTCATTTGCATATGACCTGGAATTCACCTTGCATGCATGTGGAAAGCAACCTCAATGAAAGTTTTTAGCCATGGACCAGAGAGTCAACTATCAGCTGTGCTGGACATGCACAGAAATAAGGATGATCACTGTTATTCTTCCATCTCTGATACTTCATTGTTACTTGTAGCCTTGTGCTACGGCCCCACTTAACCCTCTGAGAGAGAAACAACCTACATTCTACCCTCCGCGATTTTGTTTATTATTTCTGGCCATGATGCGTTAGGCTACCAGAGTAACCAACGTGGCTATGACAGAAATGCGGACATGCAGATCGGACTTAAACAAGCATTGCGAGCGCGGCCAGTCAGCAAAATCATAGGCTATTTTTTGTTTAGATATTATGCAAAATTTGACCGCTTAATCACATACAATGAAAGGCTAATTGACTACACCATAACATCAATAAAGCATTTTATCCTATCCATAAAGACAGGCCCGTTTAAAGACAGGCCCGTTTAGGCCCACCGAGTGGACTCTTGGCCGGTTAAGTTTTAAGAGCTGTAATTTATTTGAATGCTAAATTATGAACTGCATAAAACATTGGAAAAAACACTTCTCGATGAAAAGGTTTAACTTCGGTAAAACCTTGTTAGTTTTTTGTTTTGTTTTGTGCACCTGCAAGCGTGCGTGTCTGAACCATCAACCAAGGGCGGTAATGATCAAGGGATTTGGGATCAGGTAGTTATAAATAATTCTTTGGTTACTGACCAGGGATTCAGGAACGTTCATAAAGTTTACTTAGAGCCGAGAGAAATGACAGGAGTGAGTGAAACGATTCTTTCCCCCAAGACATCCCCTGTTGCCCGCGTTACAGGCGTTACAGGCGAAAATCTGGAGTTGGGATACGACTGTAGGTGCTACAGTAGACCATCCTACCAGGCATATGTCGACATATTGGCTCATTGGCTCAAAGAAATAATCAGATCCGATTGGAACATGACTTGCGTTCGGGAGACATCTTGTGGACATACAAAAACATTTACCTAAGAGTTTTTATTATAGCCTACGGCTCTTACAGTGTTGCGAGATCTTCCGTTCACTTTGAATGAGCAGTGCCAACACTTGGAGGTCAGTTATTGCCTTAATGACCGCTGAAAAAGTAGGCTACAATGATTCCTGTCAATGACAAAGATTTTTGTTTCACATTCGTGGCTGCATAGTAAGTCCAGTCAATCTAGCGAAAAGATACAAAAAAAGTCTACCGCAGTAGTTAGAGTGGAATCAAGGGCGTATCTTTGGGTTTTCCATTGGGGGGGGGGGGGGGTAGCCTAAATGCTCAGCTTTTTACCTCCATTTAGGAGGTTATGTTATCTCTCTCTCTCTCTCTCTCTGTGTGTGTGTGTGTTAACATGTTATCTCCCCTGTTAGAATGTTAACAGAGAGATGTAGTCATTAGCCTGACATTATGTTTGTTATGGGCTTATTTCACACCTGAACATTCTGACATTCCATGGTAGTAAACTGAACATTCTATTATTGAAATGAGTTTATCCCTCATTCAGACTTGAAAAAATGGGTAATAACATTTAAAACATGTCCATTTACAGCATGTTCTTTGAAATAATGCCCATGAGAAGCCCACAAATTGGGAAGTCCTGAGTCAGGGGCGTCACCAGGTTTTTGAATGTGGGGGGGCAACCTGGCGGGGGGTCTGGGGGTCCTCCCCCACAAAATTTTTAATATATTAGATGCAATTTCCTGCTTTCTGGTGTATTTTTAACAGCAAATTTTGTCAACAAAAATCAACACTGTTCACAATTATTTGCCTGCATGTTGAATCTGCCTCTGACTCATTCTCATTGAAATTGAGATGGATTGACTATTGGTCATTTTGGTCAAGTTTTGGATGCCATGGTTTTATACTGGTTGATATAATACTCAAGCAATAAACTTGTTTTATGTCAATATTTAACTTATATTGGTATACACACCATAAATAGTCTAGACCTGATTCACTCACTATGTTTACTATTTCAAGCAGTGAATCAATAGGCTTAACTTAGGCTATATTATGAAAACTCTTGAATTCTTGACAAGGAGCTGGGTTTGAATTAGCCTAAAGTCATTACGTAACATTACATTAAGATAGCTTGATACATATCCTAAAACTGACTAGATCAGGTCTCAAACACAAATGAACTGTGAAATGAAATGAAATGAAATGCACTAGAGTCAACATTATCTGACTGGAGGGCCATGTCAGGGATCAATTGTATTCTATTATTTATTTATGTCTATCTAACAGGGACCTGCACATTTCCTTTATAATTATTTAGCGAGTTTTTTTAATCTAAAGATGTGATATTCAATATTAGGCCTATATCTCATCATTGTATGCCTAGCATACTAGAACAAATATCTTTTCACTTTTCAATAGGAGATTGTCTGGAATCTGGTGATATAAGAATCATGATAAAGGTAGGCTATATTTTGTAATTTGCAACAATATATGTGCTGACAATATTTAATTAATTATTAAATATGTTCTGAATATTAAATATAATCTATTTTGGATCTTGAGATAACATTTGCAGAAATTGTATACGATTTGAACATCAGATTACTCGGGACTGCTATGCATCATTGCAATCGGTAGGATCTGTTGTTTATTTCGATATGTGTCTTGCCACAGTTGAGTTAAGAATCCGTGAGATATTACAAAGAGAACAATGTATGACATAGGCCCAGTCCCATTTCTCTTCCCTAACACTAGCACTCGTTTTCGAGTTCCCTCCAAGATGAGACACCCCTCGATTGTGTAGTGAGAAGTGCAAATCTTCCCCTAATAAATGGGACAACACTTGCGTAAAAACGTCTTCACCTGTTTTACGCGTCTGAACGGATATAAGGCTCTAAACCAGCATAAACTGTTCAAAAGCCGTCATCCACAAATTATCATTGAGAAAATCACCCACATGAGAGGATCTGGTAATTCTGTTGAAAGATTTGCGCACTTTGAAAAATATCGATCATTTTAATAGTCATGTTTTGATACACCAGTGCTGAATTCAACTGTATTTACATCAAACTAAGATATCCCGACATTAAAAAATATGTATACATGCTTAATTGCAACAGTGGCTATCTTTGAAGTTCTTATCAGAGCTGAGACAACGGGACACAGCTCGTGCATTCGGACACAGATCGGTCCGACACGCACTTTGAAAAATATCGATCTTTTTAATAGTCATGTTTTGACACACCTGTGCGGAATTCAACTGAATTTACATCAAACTAAGATATCCCGACATTAAAATATATATATATACATGCTTAATTGCAATAGTAGCTATATTTTTTAAGCTCTTATCCAGAGCTGAGGACAGAGATCGGGTACCGACACTCAATCATTTTGTTTAGCTGATCAGTTCGCAAAGAACCGTGGGTAATTTCATCTTCACTTCAACTTCACTTCGTTCGAAGTCTGCACCAGACCTCCCTCCGTTTGAAGGGGCGATTTGAAGGGCTGAAAGCCACTATCCCTCGGTCCCGAAAGTATTGGGACACCCTACACTTACACGTGAACGCGCAAACCGAGTGTTAGGGCCAAAATCGAGGGGAAGTGATAGTGAAGTGATAGTAATGGGACTGGGCCATAGACACAGAACTGAATTGGTGACCATAATTTTGACATAAATTCATCACTAATTATCTCGTGATGCGTTCATCACAGAAACTAACTAGTAGCACTGTTGCAAAGGCCAGTTCATGTAGATTGCAATGATGCCCTTATAATTCCGGTACAATTAAAACTCCGCTAGTAACGTGACAAGAATGGGTGCGCCCGTCGGGAGTGATGTTTGCGCCTCTCTCCAGGGCTGGATTGAGGTAGCCTAATTAACGAAGCTGACAATTTCAGGTCCGACGGCCGTAGACCGGACGGCCGTTTTGGACTTTTCCAGAGCGCACAGATTACCAGTCCGCCCCTGCATGTAGGCCTATGGAAGTGCTCTCTCAGTCATGCCATCTGGCTGTGCATTACATGTAAATAACAGTGTACTTTACTGTAGACAGGTAGATAAGTACATATGTAAAATAACTAGTTTTACTTCAGATTAAGCTTGTAAATATTGCATTTTCCTCAATAAATTCCTTTTTTGTCCTTTAAGAATGTGATCTAAAGCTTCAGCCCCTACCATTTGGAAATAGATGTCATTGACCAATGACCTATAAGCATTCATTAATTCATAACAAGTTTGATTGTGGTTGCTGAGCAGATGGTTTGTAAGTTCTTCGGGTTGCTAAACCCCCCGGCACTGATTTTGATTATGATTTTTTTTTTTTTTACATCCAATTCTTGAAAGTAACTAGTAACTTGTAATTTAAGTAAATTTCAAATTAAGTAATTTTTACTTTTACTTGAGTTGATTTTTTGATGGTTACTTTTACTTTTACTTGAGTAGAATTTAAACAAAGTAAAGATACTTTTACTTAGTTACTGTACTGTACTGATACTGTACTTTTTCCACCTCTGATCACACTTCCACTGTCGCCCCTAAATTCTATGGTTTGCCCAAAATTCATAAGCCAGAAACTCCTCTGAGGCCCATTGTGGCCTCTAGGGGCTCCATCACTTAAAACACTGCCAAGCTAGTGACCAACATTCTAGCACCACTAGTAGGCCAAACTCACCGTCACATTCACAACAGCAAAGACTTAGTTGACAAACTCTCCCAATTACAGCTGGATGTTAATGAAAGGCTTGTTTCATATGATGTAACCGCCCTATTCACTAGTGTACCGGTGAAGGATCGTCTTACCATCGTAAAAGACAGGTTAGAGACGGACTCCACCTTGAGTGATAGAACTAAACTGAATGCCACTCAAATCACTGACCTGTTAAGCCTCTGTCTAACAACTACCTACTTCACCTATGGAGGCGTTTTCTACACACAGTTGGATGGGGCAGCCATGTGAGCCCTGTCGTTGCAAATCTGTTCATGGAATATTTTGAGAATAAAACCCTCTGCTCATTCAACCACCCCATTAAGTTCTGGGGACGCTATGTGGATGATACCATTGTAGCAATACATACTGACTATATTGATGAATTCACTACCCATCTGAACGGTCTGGATCAACGAATCCAGTTCACAGTTGAACACCAGCAGGATAATTCCATATCTATGCTAGACTGTAAGATCACTATCCAGGATGATGGTAAATTAAGATTCTCTGTATATAGGAAAAAGACACACACAGACCAATATTTGCCGCTCCAACACAAACTTGGTGTGGTGCGCACCCTCACGCACCGTGCCACTACTCTCACCTCCGGCCCGGCGGAATGTGAAACTGAAATGACTCACCTTAAAACAGTTCTCCAATCTTCTGGGTACCCAGAATGGGTGTGGCACACACCCAGTTGCCACAAAATTACACCACACCCCCGTCATACCAGACAGACCCGGTCCAGGGGACATGTCACACTGCCTTATGTAGGAGTCGTCACAGAGGCTCTGAGCCGAAAAATGCGTAAGCTTGGCATCACCACGCACGCCATTCCTTTTGACAACATCCGCAAAAGACTCAGATCCCCTAAAGATGTTGACCCCATCTCTGATAGGTGTGGGGTTGTATATCATCTACAATGTGACGACTTTGAACATCACTACATTGGCGAGACGGAACGTCCTTTCAAGAAGAGGCTGGCTGAACATCAGCGTGACACCTCCCCTGTAGGCCACCATCTGAGACACACAGGACACAACCTTGCTAAAATCAAAATCTTGGACAGAGACAGCTGCTGGTACCAACGAGGAGTGAAGGAGGCTATTCACATCAGGTCACACACCCCCTCTTTGAACCGTGACCAAGGACGCCATTACCTCCCAAGGATCTACAACAGGCTTCTGTTACATGACCACCTAGGCCCTTCTGGGTCTAATAAATTAGAAACACCTGTGGACATGTGACACTTTTCTCCATCAGTGAACAAGAGCTGCAGTGGCAGCACGAAAGCTTTGACTTGGCTTTTTTAACCTTTGTAGTGAGAACTGTTAAAACTTTTATATACAGTATTATATGTTATATGTTGTATGTCAGTGTGAGGAGAGGGAGAGAAAGAGGGTTGTACAGGATGGCAAGTGTGCAGTAAGTGGCAGCTCTAGGCTATCGCAGCATAACTAAGGTGGGCAAATGAAGGTGACAGGGGAGGGTAGTGTACTGTAGGTGTGTTGTTTGTGGGTAAGTGTTTGGGGGACAATGTCTTGTAAGTATCCTGAGGGGACATAGGTAACCCTAGGTGTTTTTAATAAAATCTTAATTCTAACCCTAAGTGTTTTTAATAAAATCTTAATTCGTTAATCTACCTCACAGTACTCGAGCCCCAGCTGAAGTTTGGCTGTTTTCCTGGCCGTGTTAGCAGTTACAAACAACACGCCAGTGAAGTTCCCTGACTCACGTGACATCTAAGTGGAAAGCTATAGCTACTGGTATGTGTGTTGGTGATCTTAAGAAGGTAAATGTTGTCTTAATAAAATATAACAATTTGAATAGCAATTGGAAATGTACAGTATGAATGTCCACTAGTGAGAATGTCATAATAATAAATATGCAATTGTTTTTATAGTTAATTGTGCCAAAGCCTGTTCCAGTCTCCATGGTATGATACCAACATAAACAAGAACAGGTAGCCTAATGTTTATATGGGTTTTATGCACATTACCCCGCCTAAATGTATTTTTATAAATATTGTCTTGATGAATGGTTGATTAATTGATTGTTTGTCTGTTACAGAAGCCTATTGTAGCCACTGTTTTTCCCTCTATAAAGTTTATATTAAAAGCTAATCTAATGCCCCTATATTGTCAGTAATACGCTCACAGTGAACTGCCTTGTATTAGGGTGTCTTGTGTACAACCACCTCCACTTGTGTTTAATTGATTTTGTTTATTTATTTATTTTTACTATATATTTTTCTGGCGAGGCCTGTTCCTTTTCTTTACTTTGGGCAGCCTGGGGCGGGAATACATAAGGGGATTTTGAAAGGCTTATTCTTAGCTTGGCGAGTGTGCTGGTCATACAAGCCGGTGTGGTGTGGTGCTATGAAGTTTGTAGTGGTGAATTACTGTTATCCCCGCCACTTGGGCTTGATGTATGTGCTGGTCACACAAGCCTGGGTGGTGGGTGAGTTTTGCCTATTGTGACTGTGACTTGGTTGTAGTGATTGTAGTGGTATTCTAACTCAAGGGATTTAGTATACTTGTCTGAGTGTGGTGCATAGTTACCGTAGTTATTGTGCTTACTGGCGTACATTTGCTGCCCCCATGTGGTGTCATGTTAAGTTGAATATTGTAGCCTAGTAGTGTGATCTCTCGGGCCCTGTAGTCTCTCCCTCCTCAGGCTGACTCATCCTATCCATCTACCCTCGCCTCTTATATTGTGTGCCCTTATTGGGGGTGGTGTGGTTTTTGTTTTCTTTGATTTTCCTTTTATTTCTGTTTATTTAGATTAATTGTTTGCTGTGCATCACCCAATTAACCGTGTGGCTTGTAATGTCTATGAGCTTTGCTCATTGCTTCACTCAACCAAAGAAAAATATATCAATCATTAAAAGAACTTTATTTTTTTATACACAACCTTGTACTCCATTCATTCAGTTGAATAACCTTAGTGGGGGAATTTATTCTGATCTAAGAGAAACACCAGGTTGTTCAGGTTACATTTTCAATGTACTGTGCAGTAGGCCTACTGTATAGGCAGTATAATATTCTTATCTGTGTACTGTAACTAATATTTATTCATTAACAACTTTTACTATCTATCTATCTATCTATCTATCTATCTATCTATCTATCTATCTAGAGTGGGTGGATGCCTTGATACATGTTTTCCCATAATATCAGATGCCTATGCCTACTGCCTATGTAGGCCTACTGCACAGTACACTGATACATAGGCTTACTGGATTTGTACGCTTCAAACTGTCCACCCTAATGGGTTAAATGAAGAATTAGCGCTGAATTGTTATTTTTGATGCCTTAATCCCTTTTTCTTCTTGTCTGTCCGTATATGTATGTTCACTGAGTTCTGGTTGCCCCCCAAAAAGTTTTATGGGGGTGGGTCTACAATGAGCACAAATGTGGATTTGCCCATTATTTATTTATTAACCTATTGGGATGCAAGGGGTGGGTAAGAATGATGGTTACAGTTCTGTATATGACTTTTATTGCAGAGTAAATAGTTATATTATATAATAATATAATAGTTTAATACAATAATTATAGTTTATTCATTATATAAATGTATGCTTTGTATCTGCACCCTTGGGTGCCACCTATCTACTGTCATGCGATCCAGAGGTAACCTGTGACCTCTTACCCCCCTGTGATAAGATGCACGCTTTCTATTGTTCTTTGTATCACACACTGATGATGGCCTAAAGGCCAAAACGCGTTTGCATTGGACATGGTGGTATGTCAAATAAATAATTAGATACAGCTCGTGAGTGGGGATTCTTCTTTAAACTTTACATTTCTTTCCCATTTCATACATGGTAGGACTGTTTGAAGTCTGTTCTGATCTAAGAAGTGTCCTTATACAATACAATACACTATGTTGCCTTACTAATCTTTGTAAAACACTTTTCATGCACTTCGCCCATTCATACACTTTGGGAGGAGTTTTTTGTGTGTACTTAAGGAATTCCTTTTAACATGGCACCTTTTGCACTTCCTGCTGTCTGCACTGTTGTATTTTGTTTATGTCTCACAAATCTCACAAATATCTACTTACTCAATAAAATGTTCAACAATAGTGACATAGAGTCCTGGCGTGTGTGTGTGTGTGTGTGTGTGTGAATGGATTTATCATTGACAGATTTTACAGTTAGGATATATAAGGTATATAAGGGGTACATAAGGGGTACGGTACAAGGGGTACATACATACAGTATGCGTCAGGTTGTAGAGGACTAATTGAAATAAAATATTAATTTATTGTCTGGGGTAACATTATGCCCACATCTCATATTCAGTGGCTATGCAAAACCATAATTTCAGTAGAATAAGGTGGGACAGTAGTGGCAAAAATAAGATGCGTTGTAATGAATAGGGGGTTTTATGTGTGGTCCTTTCAACAAAACTGCAACTCCTGATCTGCAATGTACTGCAATAGACAAAGGAGCGTTTTGTGTAGGCTGCCATCTTGTGATGGCGCCATTGTTGGACCGTCAACAAACCTTTTTGGCAATGCGCAGTCAATGATAGCTAACAGCAAAGACCATGGAACACTGACATTATCAAGTAGTAGTGAATCTCGTAAATCACTGTATTTTATGGTGTGCTATCACGTTATCCCTATGGACAGATTGGTGATCTGGGTAGCTCAATAATGGCGCCTACTTACTTCCGGTAGTTTCGTCGGATTCGTCTATAAGACATGTCAGATGTCACTGTTTTAGTTTGTTTTGATGATGTCAGAGCTCCATGTGCTTCTGATTCCTAAAACTTCCTGGTCCAGCAGGCTAGGGGGAAGGTATATGTAAATTGCTAAAAGCTGCATGATGTCAATGACGACTCTCCACCAATGCTGTGCAAGACCAAAAGCACTTCGCTACTGCTCATCGCCCCTTGGGGAGGTCTGCGCTCTCTGAGTGCTTTTCTAGTTTTCTTTCTATATCAATCTTCTTTCTTCTTTCTTTCTATATCAATCTTTTTATTATTATTTCAATTGATACAATTTAAAATCCACCATTCACACTTGTTTGGTATAGTTTTTGGAAGGTTATTTCAGACGTCCATAACATCATGTCCATGACGCCAGTTTTCCCAAAACAACCCCTATCAAAACCAATTTATCTTATATTTACATTTAAATTTAATATTTTTGTGTGTGTGTGTGTGTGTGTGTGTGTGTGTGTGTGTGTGTGTGTGTGTGTGTGTGTGTGTGTGTGTGTGTGTTCATCCAGGTGTCCTGTTTGGTATGAATAGCATAATGTTTATGTTTCTGTGTAAATTTCACAGACTTCATAGGGAAAACAGATTTCATAGGGTAACTTCCCCTAAAAGCTTCTCCATTTTTGATAGGTGTATATTCTTATGATATAAATCATGACATTAATTTTTTGTGTTGTCTGTATTCAGTCATGGAGTTTTCATAAGAAAATGAACAAAATTGTGAAAACCTGCTAGGCTTGCAGGAGTTATGTGCCATTTTGTTCATCAATAATGCATGGAAATGTCACATTCATAACACTGCAATTGCCTAAATAAATTTTAAAAAGGTTGTTATAATGTTATAGTGTTTATGGGGGAAAAATAAACACCACATAAGCAAGTCTAACTAACTGTTGTTGACAGATGACCGTTGGTAGTTAGACCAACAACCTGCGTTTTCCACACATCTGACCTGGTACTTTATCTAGCCTATTTTCTCTCTTTTTTTCTTGAAATGGCGACATAAGGCTTGCTCAGTCCGTGTTTTTTGATCAAGCAATGGGGACAAATAGCCGCTACTCTTTCGTGACAGCTATAGGCGCTTAACACTTCTTTCTTTAGGCACTTCGTGGATGGGCGGTGGCAAAGTCTGTTGCAACGCATGGTGAGCAGAGACCTACTTCTTGCAGAAGTCAGCCAGCCGAAGCGACGACATAGAAGCTCTTATTTTACGCTGGAGCTAGCGAATTTCCTAAAAGAAAATTGATGAAAACATGGAGGGTTGACAATTATGCAGACGCTTGGCATCGGCGTTAAGTCACAATTGTAACATATTTGGCAAGGAATGATATCTCATATTTTGCCCAAATGTTTCATTGGGGAAAGTGGAAGAAGAGGATGGGGGCTAGTGGATCCTCAAAAAGGCCAGTGTTTGATGACAAGGAGGATGGTGAGTGTAGGCTTAGACATTTCTCTCTTTTGCTGTTTTTAGACGACTGTATCACGTGCGGGCTTCAGTGGTCGATGTACGGTTTAAGCATGTAGCTTGGGTGCTGGTGACTATATCATGCTTCCGAAGGATGTTATAGGCTATCACGCACCACGTCTAGGCTACATTTGAAAAGATAACATACTGTCTGATGTACACTGGCTTGTCAACAATAGTTTATTTTATTTAACCATGTTTTCTTTAGCCTCTGTTTTATGGGACAAGGGAATGCGGACAAGGCGCGTAGCCTACATACACAAATGCGATCATACAGTAAAAGTGAAATGAAATATTAAGGAGGCCCAGGCTTTACTTACATTAAGTTATTGTTTTGTAACCTAGGGCAGCGAATGACTTACTAATGTCATGCTCTACTAATTGGAATGCTGTGATCTGATTATGACTTCGTTTTGCTTGTGCGTTTTGCACACAAATAACCTACTTATTTGATGTAGCTGCTGTTTCCTGCTGATCTATTTCATTTTTTTTTTTTTTATTTGTGATGATTTGAGAGAAATCATTCTATCATTGTTATAACCAAGTTACTCCTTTTACCAAGCCAATAGAAGCAAGTAGCTGAAGCTAAAAAGAGATTTGTTAAAATGACACATTCTATGCAGAATTTTAACACATGGGTCAAATTGTACACATTAAATGTGTAAACAATTTATGCACACACATTGTATATTGATACAATTGTATCAGTTGTATTTGTGCATAATTTTACACACAAATGTCTTTTCTCAAAGGATGAACACAAGAATTTAAACTGTTTTCACATAGAAATTATATTGGATACTACAAATGTGTTCATGAATGTACTACACACTAAATATGGAACACCAAAATGTGTAGGCCTAATAAGAAACAGGCACTAATAATGTAGCATGTAGCTGAAAAGACAAACTACTATATCAAGTAAAATGATCTGGCATTTGTGATTTAGGCAGAGACAGAGAGACAGAAGGCCTACACATTAAATGCCATTAGCCATTTAAAACAGTTAGCTTAAAATCTCCAAACACAACTGCAGAATATGAGGAAACAATATTGTTACTAAATGTCACCCAGGCTTTCCAGCACAAAATGAGCTAGGCAAGGTGGTGACCAGGGGTGAGGGGGTGTTGCCTGGCGATTTATGTTGAGGGGGAGGGGGCATCCCCCGGGTTGGTGTTGTATTTTAGTAGTATGAATTAAGCAAGCACGGAGCAGATGTAATCATGAACTTAGCTTTACTTCACTCTTCTCACTCTACCTCTTACAGCAGTAGTTATCCATCTCATTACAATATTGCAGCACCATCTACAGGATAGTAAGATACCACATATTCCCCTTTTTTAAGAACATATGCCACAACAGTCAATCTTAAGCCTGAAAGACTCTATAAGGAACACAGAATGGCAGTTCAGCATATCAAAACATACTGCATTTCATTCTCACAGAACCCATGCCAACATGAAATACATTGTAATCAACTGTAGAAAACACATTTCATTCAAACAGAATGTAGAAAACACAATGCATAAGTAGAAACAATGCACATTTCCCTCTTTTTTTCAATTTCTCTCTGTCACATAGTCTTTATGCCACTCAGGGGGACGGACTGCTCTCCGTGGTGGCACCACAACAGGTGGTGCCTCATCTGGCATAGGTGAAGTGTCTGGAGTGGCAGCGGCAAGATGACTTGCATTCCAGACTTTTCCGTCAGAGAGGAGAAAGGTTGCTGGACCCCTCTGTGTAGTGATCTTGAGAGGTGTGGTAAACTTGGACACACCTTTCTTGACCAACACCGGCTTTTTAATGCGCACAAAGTCACCAACCTTAAATGCTGCAGTCTGTGCACTGTGCACTATATTCCTTTGATTTCATTTGTATTACAAACCCGTTTCTCACTCCGGGCATGTAACAACAAACATAAAAGAAATCATGTAAATAATGAACAACAACAGAGTTTAACTGTGTGTGTGTGTGTGTGTGTGTGTGTGTGTGTGTGTGTGTGCGCGTCTGTGCGTGCGCCTCGGCTATTGATTAACGTTACGGTTTTTGAACTGGTGTGTTTTGATTTTGCATGTTAGCTATGAGTGATTTGTTGTTCCATTTGTGTAGGCTAGCTGAGTTTACTACTTGGGCAACTTTGTGGGACTAGCGAATTTTTGTGATCCATTCCTTGTAGGCTATTGCTTGTTCCAATAAGCTAATGATTGTGGCTTATCATTTTCCTGTGAATTACTGTGTGAACAAGCATGGCCACATCTGCCTTTGATCTGGATGTGTTTGTTGCTGAACCTACACTATCTCGGCTTGATGACTGTGGGGAGAGACAGTTGGCTGTTGTAGCCCAGCACTTTGGGATTGTAGCATCTTCGTCGCTGGCGGCAGCTGAGCTCAGGATGGCTGTTATGAAGGGCCTGGTGGAAAAAGGTGTAGCCTACTTCCAGCCTGAGCCTCCTGTTGTGGTGGCACTCCCTGTTTTATTAGGTAGCCTAATGTTTTACCAGAGGTTGTTCCTACTCAGCCTGTGCAGGCTGCTGTACAGGTGGTGGAGGGGCCTACTGAACAGTTGGCTCGGTCCACACCCAAAGCTGTTGAAGTAGCTGGTGTGGTGGAGGAAATAAACATTTATTCTTCCTCGTTTTAATCAAATGTCTGCAGAGTCATAGTTTGAGCAAGCTACATCTGGTCAACTCAATTCATCTTTGAGTTCCACCTCTGTCACTTCTTGGAAAGAGGGTGCCACCTCTGTTGGCGCAGGTGTCAATGTTTCAGCAGGTGCTAAGTCAGGGAAGCGATGTTTCTACTGTCATAAGACAGGCCACCTTGTGGCTGACTGTTTGTGGCAGTCTCAATCGAAACAGCGGATAATGTTTTTCTGAAGTCTTCTCCTGAAGCTGAGCTGTCTTGATGTTCTTTCTATTGGCACCTACATTTGTTACAGTGTGTTATGACTATGTAGTTGCTCATTAGAATTTCGCACTTATGGGAGGGGGTGTTACGAGTGTCGTATTTGGGTGTCTTTTGGCACCTTTCTCCATCTGTATTAGGGCCACGCCCCCTTGCCAATTACCTGTCTCTTCCCCGGAAGTTTATTGTTTTTAAAAAGTTTGTGCACAGTTCTGGACGCCGCCAGTGGGCCATTACTGCTTGTGAGTTTGGTTGGTTTGCTTCGGGAACGTGTTTTGTGTAGAGGTCTCTTTGTTTGTGTAGAGGTCTCTTTGTATTACAAACCCGTTTCTCACTCCGGGCATGTAACAACAAACATAAAAGAAATAACGTAAATAATAAACAACAACAGAGTTTAACTGGCACGAATCAAACGGTTTATTGATAATAAATAAATAAATAAGGGCTTTAACCGGGGAAAAGGTGAAGGGGATTGACAATACAACATGAAATGACGAACAAACAAAGAGACGAACCTCTACACAAAACACGTTCCCGAAGGGAATAACGTTAACGTCAATAAATGCCGACACACCGGCTCACGCTGACTACCGTCAGTAATAACGGGCAGCCTACACCTATTCCCAGCGTAACCTGCCCCAGCTAGCACACTGGCACCCAGCCAGCAGAAGAAAGCACACAAACACCTGAGCTTAGCCACGCGCCAAGCTCATAGTAACATCGCATCAGCGATCACACCGTAACACGGCCAAATTACTGAACACACGTAACAGTACACAGACAAAGAAACAGGGACAAAGAAAGAGACACGTCTCAACCAAACTCACAAGCAGTAATGGCCCACCGGCGGCGTCCAGAACTGTGCACAAACTTTTTAAAAACAATAAACTTCCGGGGAAGAGACAGGTAATTGGCAAGGGGGCGTGGCCCTAATACGGATGGAGAAAGGTGCCAAAAGACACCCAAATACGACACTGTTGCATGAACAGTGTCTCTCAGTGCTGCATGGTCAAGTAGTGCAGGGCGTGTAGGAAGGCCTCTGATGTTCAATTTGGTGTTTAGTGGACGGCCATGCAGGAGTTCAGCAGGTGAGACTTCTGTGAGTGAATGGGGAGTAGCACGATAGGAAAACAGGAAATCAGTGACTAACTGCTTCCATGGTCTGCCTTCAATGTCTGCAGTCTGAAGACAGTCTCTGAGCACTCTGTTCCACCTCTCAATTTCCCCATTGGATCGTGGATAGTAAACTGAACTTCGGCAGTGTTTGATGTTTCGGCTGGTAAGGAAACCACCTCTGGCCATTTGCTGTAATAATCAATAAGGGTTATGGCATAGCGGCAATCAGCTGGCGCACGGAGGTAGGGGCCAACAATGTCAATTGCAAGCTTCTCCCATGCACCATCTGGCAGTCTAACAGGATTCAGAGGAGCTACTTTGACAATAGCAGTCTTGTCATGCTGAGCACATGTAGCACATGACTTGATGGCAGTCTGCACATCAGCGTCCATTCCTGGCCACCAGTAGAGCGCTCTCAGCCTTTGCTTTGTGCGAACAATTCCTTGATGTGTATCATGTGCAATTTGTATAAGCTGTTGCAGATTCGGTCAATTGTCCTAGGCTAGGGTTTTCCATTCAATAATTTGAAATTGTTACCTTACTAGAATTTAGACCAGAGATGCCTCTCTACCACGACTAGCGTTTGAGGGACCTTTGAGTTTGTCAGAGCATTGAAACAACCAACTCACCTTCCTTGTAAGATAAGAGAGGAACCCCAAGCTGAGAAATCTGTTCCGAGTTTAACTTCCTGCTTAGGATGTGCTGAATCGCACCCCAGGGGGCCCGTGGCCCTTAAGGAGAGCTCAGGCAAAAAAGTGCCTTTTCACTCTACCACGGGTAGAACTTGATTTATTTTAAAGTAGTAAAAATTACAAAAGTGTAAAAAACTACAAGAGTAAGGTGTTAGTACAGGACCAAAGAAGTAAAAGAAAAGAAAGAATAGACAAAAGTCAAAAAATGACAAAGTGTCAAAAATTAGCAAAAGGTCTTCGAGTCTGGTGGGTCCAAGTCTGACAACTCATCATCACACAAGTTCTTTTATGCATCACCTCATACTTCCTCCTTTTCCCATACCACATATGCAACTGAGTTGTTGGCGAGAGGCAAGCCCGGTGGTCACGAGCCAGGTGGTCACGAGATTTACTGGCATGACCCTCAGATGATATTATTGCATCATCTTTCAACTGTCTGACCTCAGCACCTCAAACTCATTCTTTACTTCATTGAAATAAACCTTTAACATCCTTCAGTAATATTGGTTTCATATAAAAGAAATTACAAACAATATGTATTGGGTTAGTATTCATCAACACACTGGTTACACCACACTTGATATGATTATCATAGGATTACATATAGGTTTTTGCACCTTACAGTAAATCTAATTTTCCACACTGATATATACTATCTAATAACACACTCACAATGGCATGTATACAGGTTTCACTGGTTCATTATCCCTTTTACACCCATAAATGAGGATTTAAAGAAAGTAAAGATGAACATTGGTAAAATACAATTCTAAGCACCAAACTTTGTTTTAGGTGGCAAAGGTAACTTCCCCTTTTGAGTCTAGGTCTTGTGACCTGTCAATCAAAAAATGGAGGGAAAGCCTATTTCCCAATATGTGTCTGCGGGCACAGAAGTGGATGGAAAAGTATATTTCTTAAAGACTCAAAAATTGGTCAATTAAAATGAGATTTGATATTTGTATTCCTTTAGCAGGTCTATGTGTACTGTATTATTATTTTATATATATTATAATATGCCCTTGATCCTATTAAGTTGGTAATGATTTACTCCTTATAATATTAATCACATTTTGGAAACCTATTTAACACACAATCAACAAATATTGGTTTGATTGATTACCCATTAAATAATATCCAAACAATGTTAATACATAAGGATACCTAAAAACATGTAATACTGAATAGTTGTTAAACACACAGTTTACAGAAACAGGGTTCATTTGGCAACTTCCCCAATCTCCACTTGAGAGTATCAGGTTTCACCTTAGCTTGTCTTTTGCTCAATTTGAGTGACAGGGGGTTCTTGTCCCAAAGTTCAAGGCATATTAGGAGGCTTAAAGTTGGACATTATAAAATGATATTCGAGATCACTCAACATCCTCCTCTCCAACTTTGAGCCTTCCTTGTACAGTTGGTATCGAATTGGTCGTAATCGTTGTATTGGGTGGGATCCCATTTAATCAAATTAGATGGACAGTGTAGTTCGGAAGATGGGAACGGCATCTTGGTGTCTGAACGCCAGTTGGTTCCTGACTTGTGGTTCTCCTTGTGCAACAATCTATTACGTCAATGCACAGTCTTTGAATACAATACGAAAGCATTTTTGTTTGAGCAAACAGTCATCATGAGCATAATCCTCCTCTGATAAAATCCTCCTCTGATACTCTATGGAGCTCAGATACCGAATTTTTATCATTGGTATGCAGTGTCTGGTGAGAAGTTGGGATTTACCCAAGGAAATGTCCTTTCTTCATTGAATATCTTCTTCCAGGTGGCAGCTTTGGCCAACTGTTCTGTTGCTGTCCTTGTTGAGAGTGTAGATGATCCTTCATCTGTGGTTGATACTGCAGGAGGTGTACTCAGCACTCACAGGCCAGAGTCGCTTGAGAAAGGGTTCCACGGATTGTGGTTTGTACCGTTCGGAAAAAACGTGACGGGTTGTGGCTCACTTGGTCTGTCAGCCTTTTTCTTCTGAATCTGCACCTCTCCATCCACAGCAGCAGTCATGCCCCCAGCAGGCACCATGGGTGGTGGGATTTTTAGGCATTTCACCAGTAGAGAGCCCAGCACCCCCATTTGCCTAGCAATTAAGCCCTTCTTTCTCAGAAGCGTCAGGCCTTTTTTGAAGGATATCTGCTTGGCAGGCAGGAAGTTCTCAAATCCTTCTGTTATCAGGAGGCCAGTCTGTTAGACCTGGGCAGAAACACCACTCTGCCCCTATGTCACCAATGTTAGACATGGGTTCAGGCACGGTGTCCTATCCTTACTGAATTCCTTTGTCTAATGCCCAATCCTGAAATTCTGAGCACATGCGCTGGAGGTTCAAGTTGCTGTGTCTGGTCGCCTTATGCAGTTTCAAATCTTTGATGATAACTTTCTTGTTGCCCCCTCTAGGGCTCAGAGAGTACACTATTGTATGGCGGTTTATTCATTAATATTAGGACTAGAGGTGTGATACTAATGGAACTGCGTCATAAATAAAAATAAAATTAAATAAAGAGTAAAAAGGAAAGGTTTTGTAGTTCCCTACATGGTGTAGAGATTTATAGAAAATATAAAATTATTTAACCAGTGATGATGTGGCTGATGATGCGTATTGGCTTCGATAGACCCAATTAGATTTAATTTAGCTAATTGTATTCTTATAATTTTGGTTGCCTACAAAGGTAAGCCAATTTGTGGGATCTGTAATGGAAAATTTGGCGTTCTGAATTCAGGAGCCCATGTCTTACATTTTGATCCTCTACTTCTGAAGCATAGTATTCTGGGTCTTATTGATACAAATGGATGGGCTTTTTGACTATGATCACTCAATTTGCCCATGTGGTATTAAGTAGCTTTTGATTCAGTAAATTTGTGATCTCCATGGACTATCTACCGCCTTTGGGGAAAATAAGGCCCATTTTAAGATGAACATTGCCCTTTACTAAATGTTGTATGTTTCATAGTTCATAAGCTATGATGTTTGGTGATAGCTTTCCTAGTTTGCACCATTGTCCCCATACTGATATGGGAGTTGGTGACTTCTCTGTTCTCCCTCCTGCCATGCTTGGCAAGGGAAGTTCTTACTTTATCTATTGTCTTGTAACCCGATATCACAGGTTGGAAAATTAACATACCAGTTTGTCTCAGTAGATGCTGGCTCTGAGGCATTATGCTGACTAGTCTGTGAGGTCTCTCTGCTTAGCTGCAACAAAAGGGTCTCTGAGGGTCACTTTGCTAACATAGAATAAGGTTAGTCCCAGCATGCATAGTTCGTAATAGGAAACGGAAGATACAGTAATGTTATAATCCTGTAGCATTTGAAAAATCTTTTAGTATCATAGGTATAGTGAGGGCCTTATAGTTAGGAGGGAATTCGTCCAAAGTCAGGAAGATCGTGCACTTCTGGACAAGTTTTTGATTTTTGGCAGGGTGTTAGATACAGGTATAAGGTTTTCAAAAATCAACGGATACAAGTTGGGGTGACCCCCTAGTGGCTGGTATTCATACAATCCAAAATGGCCCCCAACAGAAAAAAAAAAAACTATATCTAGGTTTCCTTTAGTCTTAAATTGTTGTATAATGTCATTTTTCTACTTTGTTTGACCTAAGGAATTCAATTTGGATATGTTCCTCTCATTTTAGATAAAGTTTTATATTAAATCTATTATCATAGTCATCTTTAGCTAAAATAAACTGTCAATGTCTGTAAAAAGGTCACACAAAATTGGAGGTAATGGATCATTATAAGTCTTCCAATTGCATGCCAAGTTTTGTGATATTCCGCACATGGGAGGCCATACAGCAAATTGATTTACGAAATTTTATACCAACTGGCCAGCAGGTGGCCGGACATTTTTCTGCAATAAAAAACACCATTGAGCTGTATAGCGCCACCTGGTTAAAAATGAAAAAGCTAAAGTGAGGTATTGTAATCAGTGTTAACAGCTATCTCTGGCTGACATGGTCAAAACTGCACAAAATAAGGCGTGTCAAAATGCATGCCAAGTTTCGTGGTGGCATGTTGGCAGGAGCTGGTCACCACCCAATATGGCTATAAAAAGTTTGAAAGGAAAAAAAACCCTGGAGGGGTGGAAGATGACTCATAGGTGGACCACATGGTAACGGACCTTGCAACGTAAACAACAGCTGTGGTAGGACACAAGCTACAAAGCTGCATATGTGTCTGGAAAAAGATAACATCAGAGAAGGGTCTCAAGATCCATCAAGGACATGAGGCACTGTAAGGTGACATTAAGCAGCGTCCCACAACGCTGAGAAGAGCTGAATGCTTGAGAAAGCAACACAAGAAGGAGAGAACGAGGAGTGCCTTCTACAGAGATCCCTACAAGTTTGTGAAAGCCCTCTTCGTCAAGGAGAAATCTGGAACCCTCAAAGCTACCTTCAAAGACCTACTCCGACAACCAGAGGCACGTGCCAGCCAGCATTCCGGGTGACATGCCACCAATCCAACCAGCTGAACACCAGATGGAAACAAGGCCCCCTACATAGAGCAAAGATAACATCAGAGCACAGTAAAGCGGGCAAGAGCATCATCAGCCCCTGGACCCAATGGCGTGAGTATTGAGGTACCTCCTGAACCTGATGAGAGTGGGAAAAATGAGTTATACCAAAGGCATGGTGAAGGGCGGGAGGGATCCTGATTCCCAAAGAGAAGAATTCCTCAACCATTGACCAATTACACCAGATCAGTCTCCTGAATGTGGAAGGAAAGATATTCTTCAGTGGTGTGGCTCAGAGGCTCTCAGCTTTCCTACAGAAGAACAACTTGCTGACAGCTCAGTGTACAAAGCAGTGACAAGAGGATTCTCAGGCTGTCTGGAACACACAAATGTTACCTGGCACCAGATACAGATGACGAGGAAGGAGAAGAAAGACCTGCATGTGGTCTTCCTAGATCTCGCCAATGCCTTCGGATCTGTGCCGCATGAGATGTTGTGGACAGTGTTCAACTTCTTCCAAGTCCCAACTCTTCCAAGGACCTTCAGTTTTGTGTCGCAGCACAGGCTAGCACAACTGCCTGACAGCACCTCGAGGTTGGCATTATGGTGGGCTGCACCATTTCCCCACTTGCATTTACCATGGCGATGGAGCTCATCATCTGGTCATCGCGATGGGTGATTGGAGGTAAGCAGTTGAAGAATGCACTGCGTCTTCCTCCATTACGAACTTACATGGATGGCATGACAACAATAACAACAACACCTGCATGCACCAGACGCCTAAAAACTCCAGAAAAACATTCAAGGGGCACGGATGGCGATCAAACTCAGCAAATCCCGCCGCATCTCTATTGTCAAAGGCCAGCTTGCTAATGAAAGGTTCCACATCACGAGCCAATACCAACAGTTAAGCCTGTCAAAAGTCTTGGCCACTGGTACAGCGCAAAGCTCAAAGACAGACCACAAAGAGGTGGACTATTCCTTTAAAGCAAGGACATCACTAATTTGGAAGGATAGAGGGGCTTAACCTCTTGGGTCTATGGAGTGTGAATAAATCCATAGACCTGTGGTTTGATCGCCTGGGAGTACCCATGCTCCTTTACATGCTCTATTTCATTTCACTCTGCAAAGCAGCATGGTGACCATGGTTGATTTTCATGCCTGCTTTTAGGTAGCCTGGCCCGCCCTCCCAGTGACGTAACACCTTCCTTCAGCGTTGCTTGTCACTAGTCTAGCCAGCTACAATCTACATAGCTCCTGAAAGATTGGGAATTCCATCTACTTTGTCGAGAATCATGGAATGGGTGATCATGGGATAGGTTTACACGGCCCCTGAAGACAAGCATATAAAATATGTGGTCCTCCTAGGCCCAACAGTTCTTAAGATATTTGCAGAAAAATGTCCGGCCACCTGCTGGCCAGCTGGTGTAAAATGTCATAAATCAATTCACTGTATGCCCCCCCCATGGACAGAATATCACAAAACTTGGCATGCATTCGGAAGGTGTCATAATGATCCGACACATCCAATTCTGTGCGTCTTTTTCACAGATATTGACAGTTTATTTTAGTTAAAGATGACAATGATAATAGATTTAATATAATTGTTTTTTTCTAAAATGAGAAGAACATAACAGAAGTGGATTCCTTGTGTCAAACAAAGTAGAAAATTACATTATACACCAATTTAAGACTAAAAGAAACCTATATACAGCATTTTCTTGTATGCATACCAGCCATTTTGGATTGTATGCATACCAGCCACCAGGGGGTCATCCCAACTTGTATCCATTGATTTTTGAAATCCTTAGGCCTATACCTAACACCCTGCCAAAAATCAAAAACTTGTCCAGAAGTGCACGATCTTCGCAAATTCCCTCCTGACTATTATAGAGCTTCTAGGTTCTTCTGCCCCTTCATGTTGGTAGTTTGCTTCATTGTTATCCACGTTAAGTTTCTTGAGTAGTTTTATGAATTCCCCCCAGACTCAAGAAACATTGTTTCTGCTATGGTTGGATTCATTTAACGAATATATCTGAATTTTTTTTTTTTTTTTTTTTTTGTAAGTATGGATTACAGTTATACAGTTATACACTTAGCCTATTTCATGAGGAATGGTAAGGAATCTGATATCCATCATATTTTCCATCAACTTGTTCTGTGATGGGTGCTGCTATCTCTTGTGAAGATTTAATATGTCACCGTTCTTATGGGATATTTCATAACCCTGGTCCCTTAACGCTTGGAGCTGAGAGTTTTCATGTCTGGTTTGTGGCAGTAATAACCAGTAAAGTGGGTGAGTATGTATCCTTTTGCAGTTGACTCTGCTGGGTTACTGATGACTTTGTCTGCCTGATGTCCAGACTTGCAATGTCATATGCTGCAGCCCCTACATTGGTTAGGGCAGGCTTTAAAACTGAATTTACTTAAACTGTGTAACTTCCACAAGATTCTGAGTTCCACATAACCATATTGATAGTTGGGCTCTAGTCAATCCATGAATATAGGCCGTTTTTGAGATCAAATCCAATTCTAAAGTATTTCAGGTATAGCGTTGTACTTTGTCTAGTGAGTATCTTCTCCATTGCGACTGGGTGTAGGGTGCAGGCTGCACTCTGTTTCCTGTCTAGCAACCAATAAGAAGTCTGAGGCCCCTGTCGTGTCTGGCTTCTTGACCCTTTGGTTAAACTGGAGAGACTAGTTCCCCTTTTTATTGCTGTATCGGCCATCCAGTTGGCTTCCATTTTACCAATGCACTGAACTTACAATTGGAACAATATCACCAAAATAGGATGGTGAGTGTTTTGGTTATGTGGTCTGATTTGTGAATTTATGCTGTGCCTTGCTTCTGTGGGCGGGCATGGTATACAAGGGAGTTTCATAACATAGTATGCCATCCCAATTATCTATATCATATACCGGTATGCATTACTCAGTTGGCTAATGGTAGAAAAGGATAGTTTGGTAGAAAGTTGTTAGAAAATGGTAGAATGATAAAAAAATAAAATAATGAAAGAACAATGGTAGAAAAAGTTGGTGGGAAAGGTTGTCTACAAGGTTGAGCAGTTATGGTCCTCAGTTTAAAACTGATTGGTTTATTTGTATGCATATTCTTAAAAGTAAAAATGTCCTAAATGTAAAAATTCTGGGGGTGAGCAGCTTCTCTGTTGATTTAGCTCTACCCCCAAACGTATCTTCCCCCCCCAGAGGTTAATTCAGCACCAGTTGGCCTCTGACAAACTTAATGGTTTCTTTATCATGTGTTTTGCTCATAATATCGGACGGATGTGCGCGTGATAGGATCAGTTTTGCATTTATCACCCTAACTAGTAGGTCTGTGATAAAGTTTTGTTCACTTTCCTAATCTACGCTTAGATGGTTTTGTCCGTTCTTATCTCGCCTACGTAATATCGGTCGAGACAAATATTTGTCTTAAGAGCATTACTTTTATTGTCTATCTCGCAATTGCGAGCGGTTGATAAACTTTTGCAAAGCGGCATATTGATTCCGCAATTACAGGTTTCTTTAGGGATAGCTTACTAAAATATAATTTATACCTAAACTCGGTAATAAGTTAAGGATCACACTATTTTAAAAACGTCCCATTATTCCGTCTTTGCCGACTTTTCGGCATTCGATTGCACAATATTTGCGCATCGAAATTCATGCAGGAGTCACTTGTGAACTTCTGCTGTGTTCATATTCATTAGACAATATTTTAAATCTAATGGCATGGTTTATAGAAATTTTGCTACATCGGACTTGGTCTTATTTGGTTTTAACCACAAAGAAGTCCGGTTCATTTGTCGGAATCAAACGAACCTTGTCCGCGCAGCTCCAAGCTTGCACCTAGTTCTAATCTTTGAATGATTAGTCGCAAACTAGCAATACAAGTGTTGGGTTTGTTTATTTATTTATTTATTTATTTGTTATTTCACTATGCGATTTAGAGAATAGCGAATGCATTGTTATTTATAATATGATTGACGTAAATAAACAGATAACAAAATGACATGTAAGTAAATGTAGATTGACATCGTCTGTGTTGTAGAATACGATCAGGTAATGAATTGGTATTTCAATGAAGAGCCTATAAAATAGATAACCCGCTCACTTTTGTAAGGGGCTAGACTTATTATTATTATTATTATTAGCCTATTATTAGTCTATTATTCATTCATTTATTTTAAATTCATTCTATTTGATAGGTTAAAGGGTTTACCTGTTTGATTTACTTGCGCCTGCTGTTTATTATGAGAGATGTGGTGTTTTTCGATCCCATTCGTCCCAAGCCCGAGAGACAAGCTCTTTCTGTTCTTCGGTCATTTTCTCCCATTCCTCGGACACTTTGGGCCACACTGGAACATTATGGGTCGGCTTTTTCCTATCATTCCATCTACTTATTTGTTCATTTTAGTGTCTATTATTGGAGATTTCGAGTGTTTAGGCTATAGCTTGTTTATGCAGTTTTTCGTTTGTCTGAGTCAACGCATCTACGCAAATGCGCGACGTCCGACTCACCATTGTGTTCAGCAGACAGTCATGTCAGCCCCAGTAAATTCACACCAGTTTCAGTTATCCTTATAGATGAACTATTCATACCATTTTTAGTGGGTCTTGTTGTAATAATGTAAACCGGGGTTGTTGCGCCGGTCTGGACCAATTGGTCTTATTCAATTCGGACACACCCGAATTCTGTTCATTTAAGTGGTCACAGTGTCTCTCTACTGATTTGTCATTCTGACACACCCTTGTATAACCTGTTATATATGATTCTGTCCGGGGTCTGCTCACCACTGCACACCATTCATGTTTAATAAGTTTTGCCTAAGGCGCTTGAGGGATAATCGTCTCTTTTTTTTTTTTTTTTTCCTGCGTATAGTTCTATATATAGCTTTATATCAGGGAATCGGACCATCAACCTATCTGCGCTGTATTCATTGGTTGTTAATAGGAATACGGCTTTCCATCGTTTGTTAAACATATTGGAGGTTTGCAAGGCGGCACAGAGGTGTTTAATGGTTTGTAGGTTACACCCGCGCTCTACTCCTGCCATGTAGCCCTCTCACCGTACGCCCATCTGAAGCATCACCGTAAAAGTGTATACTTCTAGGGGGGCTTCCTAAATCAGCCAACGGTATTTAATTTCTAGTGTCACCTGCTGGGGTAGAATGATTTGGGAGAATATGCTTATTCTGCTCACTGTCCAAAACTTCTAGCTGGAGGGGGTACAGAATGTTGGTAATTCTGTCTCTCTCTCCTCCTCATTGGGGTTCTAATTAGTCCACACCTTTATCCACGCTTTCGGGATGATCCGGCAGGCTCATGGTTCTTTCGGCAGTGGCATTTCTTTCAGTTAGGAGTTGCTCTAGAAAACCTCTGTTCTCCTCCGCACTCACTAAACGTATGATTGTCATATTCTCAGACATGTGACCCCAGGGGAAAGCCATATTAGCCTATAAGTGTAGTGGTGTCAGACCTGGTAAGAATTCACCTGTGGCTTGTTCTATGTCTCACAGCTTCGCTTTGCGCACACTCAGTTGGGGCGCATAGCGGCGGGCGGCTTATCTCGCCTCCGTTATCTGATTCCTTTCCTCTGCAGTATTTGTGACCACTATGAAAACCCTTTCAGAATGGTGATTAGTTGTTCTACTCATATAACTTGTATGGTTGCTTAAGAGTGATAGCCAAAATACCCATCTCCAAAAATCAGAGTAACAATTATGCTTGGATTGCATACGCTCATTTCTAACGCATTTTCTAAAAGCTTCGTGCTTCTAGGCTCGGTCTACCGCTACACGGTTCGAGAACTATTATGTAATGTCCAATCTGCTTGGGGGTTATTGATTAGTTGGATCATAACTGTTACTGGTGTGGTAATCTATGCTAATTTGTTTTGTATTGTTTTTGGTTTCTGCGCTCAATTTAGCCCCTACAGCTGCTGCGACATCAGATGCATGGGTTAAATATTAACGGTTTCAGAAATATTCCCTCCCTAACTCCAAAATTTGAATCTAGTATATCGCCTAGAATTATTTTTGAGTTTAAACTGGGTCGGGTTTTACGATTAGGTCGTTTATTGTGAGTTTCATTTACCATCGGGTCCAACACACTTGGGCCTCGTTCAGATTGGCATCCCAAATCCGATTTTTTCATATCCAGATTGTATCTAGAATTGATTTCGGGTGGTCTGAACAGCAGAAAACCACATGAATTCCGATTTTTCCGAATCTGTTACGCCCTACATACCCATGTGGTGTCAATTGCGATTCATATCGGATATGCTGCGATCTGAACAGCTTTTCCACATGGGATAAGATTTCACCGTGTCACTTGCGTCATTTGTCACGTGACACAAACATCAACACGTGGAATGCAGATGGACGGAAGTGAGAGATCAATGTTAATTCTCCTTTTAAAAAACAGTGTCGTTTGCTATAACAACGTGTCAGTGCGCGTTATGGATTTGCCGCAAGTTGGAGTTTACCTCGCGTGTGGAAAGCAAGGCTTACCTCGCGTGTGGAAAGCAACGTCAGTGAAAGTTTTCAACCACGCATCAGAAAGGCAACTAACAGCTGTGCTGGACTGCATTGATGCACTGAAATAAAGATGAGTAACTTTATTCTTCCATCTCTGATACTTCCTTGTTACTTGTAGCTGTGTGCTACGGCCCCACTTAACCATCTGAGAGAGAAACAACCAACATTCTACCCTCTGCGGTTTTGTTTATTATTTGTGGGCATGATGCGTTAGGGTACCATAGTAACCCACGTGGATATGGCAGGTGATTAGCGGACATGGAGATCCGATATGACAAGCAATGTGAACGCGGTCGATAGAGAGATCTGATGTTGATCAGATATGCTAAAAATCAGATTTGGAGTGCAGTCTGAACATAGCCTTAGATGGCGGCTTATTGCCTCGAAACGTGGGGACGTCTCATCCGAGGATGAATCGACCCAATCACTTTGCGACATTATCGTTTAAGTTTGATTTTAACTCAAACTTTCCCTCTGGGCTATATACCCAGCGGGTAGTCTCAGCTATTTTTATTCCTCCTAAGCAAGACTTTCTTGTCGTTGACCTAGTGCGAGTGTGGTCCTTCCCAGAGTTAATTACTCTCTGTCTTCTCCGCGTTTCTGAGGATACTCTCCCGGATACAGCTCAGAGTCACCCGTTTGTCGGATAAATAATAGCTTTTGTCAACGCAGTGACCAGATTGGTTTTGACAATAGTATTTATGCTACAAATCTGTGCGCCGGTTTTCACAGATTGCTTATCGCACTCTATTGCTCTGGTTTGTGTCATGTACGTTTCTTTAACGAGACTTTTTAGTACCTTGTAATAGAGATATTCCGTTATCTCCTGGAAAGGGAAAAATATTTTTGCTATTTTTCATCTTTCCACTGGAAAGGAAAATTTCTATTTTCCATTTTCCAGTACTCCCTTGTTCTAATCCGCCTCAGCTTTTTAGATAAGGAGTGCGTTAGCGAACGGTTTCCTTCCACTTCCGACCTTTTCTTAGGTTTTTTTCGGCTCAGACAGAGCTGCTCACCAGTCAGGGGCAATGTGTTGGATTTTTTATTCTAACCACAAATTTTGATAAGAATAAAGTATGGTGAGCTTTTATCCCTTGCTCTCTGTCTGATTCCGCGGGAGCTGTTCACTGTCAGGGCAATTGTTCGTGCATGACACTTAGAAAAAAGTGGCCAGTTTTTTTCTAAGTGCCTCACAGTTGGGCGCCATGTTGCAGATTCGGTCAATTGTCCTAGGCCAGGGTTTTCCATTCAATAATTTGAAATTGTTACCTTACTAGAATTTAGACCAGAGATGCCTCTCTACCACGACTAGCGTTTGAGGGACCTTTGAGTTTGTCAGAGCATTGAAACAACCAACTCACCTT
This sequence comes from Sardinella longiceps, assembly GCA_027497455.2. NCBI lineage: Eukaryota > Metazoa > Chordata > Actinopteri > Clupeiformes > Clupeidae > Sardinella > Sardinella longiceps. Next base: position 18,218 of record JAODXP020009283.1, on the reverse strand, counting down.
CCTTGTAAGATAAGAGAGGAACCCCAAGCTGAGAAGTCTGTTCCGAGTTTAACTTCCTGCTTAGGATGTGCTGAATCGCACCCCAGGGGGCCCGTGGCCCTTAAGGAGAGCTCAGGCAAAAAAGTGCCTTTTCACTCTACCACGGGTAGAACTTGATTTATTTTAAAGTAGTAAAAATTACAAAAGTGTAAAAAACTACAAGAGTAAGGTGTTAGTACAGGACCAAAGAAGTAAAAGAAAAGAAAGAATAGACAAAAGTCAAAAAATGACAAAGTGTCAAAAATTAGCAAAAGGTCTTCGAGTCTGGTGGGTCCAAGTCTGACAACTCATCATCACACAAGTTCTTTTATGCATCACCTCATACTTCCTCCTTTTCCCATACCACCTATGCAACTGAGTTGTTGGCGAGAGGCAAGCCCGGTGGTCACGAGCCAGGTGGTCACGAGATTTACTGGCATGACCCTCAGATGATATTATTGCATCATCTTTGAACTGTCTGACCTCAGCACCTCAAACTCATTCTTTACTTCATTGAAATAAACCTTTAACATCCTTCAGTAATATTGGTTTCATATAAAAGAAATTACAAACAATATGTATTGGGTTAGTATTCATCAACACACTGGTTACACCACACTTGATATGATTATCATAGGATTACATATAGGTTTTTGCACCTTACAGTAAATCTAATTTTCCACACTGATATATACTATCTAATAACACACTCACAATGGCATGTATACAGGTTTCACTGGTTCATTATCCCTTTTACACCCATAAATGAGGATTTAAAGAAAGTAAAGATGAACATTGGTAAAATACAATTCTAAGCACCAAACTTTGTTTTAGGTGGCAAAGGTAACTTCCCCTTTTGAGTCTAGGTCTTGTGACCTGTCAATCAAAAAATGGAGGGAAAGCCTATTTCCCAATATGTGTCTGCGGGCACAGAAGTGGATGGAAAAGTATATTTCTTAAAGACTCAAAAATTGGTCAATTAAAATGAGATTTGATATTTGTATTCCTTTAGCAGGTCTATGTGTACTGTATTATTATTTTATATATATTATAATATGCCCTTGATCCTATTAAGTTGGTAATGATTTACTCCTTATAATATTAATCACATTTTGGAAACCTATTTAACACACAATCAACAAATATTGGTTTGATTGATTACCCATTAAATAATATCCAAACAATGTTAATACATAAGGATACCTAAAAACATGTAATACTGAATAGTTGTTAAACACACAGTTTACAGAAACAGGGTTCATTTGGCAACTTCCCCAATCTCCACTTGAGAGTATCAGGTTTCACCTTAGCTTGTCTTTTGCTCAATTTGAGTGACAGGGGGTTCTTGTCCCAAAGTTCAAGGCATATTAGGAGGCTTAAAGTTGGACATTATAAAATGATATTCGAGATCACTCAACAAAGCTTAGGCTGGATATCTTGTGGAACAACCACACTGTGTATGCCACGGAAGATGCAGTCGTCATGTTCAGAGAGCTCTGTCTGAATTCTGAAGTATGGCAGGAGGGCTGGATCAAGGCCTTTAGCTGTACGCGTCCAACCATCTCTTATGTAGGTTCTCACGTGATGTAGGACTGGACAACTTCTACATGCAGCTGTCAGCTGTTCAGCAGTAACTGCAGTGAAGTCGTCAGACACCAATGCCACTATTTCCACGTCTGGATCCATTTGCAGTTTAGCATCTGGCAGCGGCAGGCGTGAAAGACAGTCCGCAATCACGTTGTCACGTTGTCGTTGCCTCGTTTGTACTCTATAGTGTAGTTGAAGGTCAAGAGCCGAGCAGACCATCTGGCAATTCTCATGCCAGCTATACCAAGGCCTTTTGTAGTGAGCAGAGTAGTAAGTGGACTGTGATCAGTTCTGAGGGTCACAGGCATCGGTCGTCACAACAGTAGGCAGTGCAGGATCATACAATGAAAGGGCTGGACTATTAGTTATCAGTCTCTTGACATGGCTGAAAGCCTTTTGTGCATCATCAGTCCAATTGAATTCAGTGTCTCTCCTGAGCAAGGCACGCAGTGGCTCCACTACCACTGCGTAGTTTGGAATGAACTTGGAGTAGACAGACGTCAGGCCCAAGAAGGACCGTAGTGCAGGGGCATCATGAGGAGAAGGTGCGTCAGCCACAGCTTTAACATGTCCATGGTCAGGTCGGAGGCAAGATGCAGATATGATATGGCCTAGAAAGGGCAGCTATGTCTTCCGAAACTGGCACTTGGCCATGTTGAGCTTTAGGCCACTGTCATGTAAACGCTGGAGCACCGTCTTGAGGCGATGCTCATGCACCTCTGGAGTTTCTCCATAGATAATGATATCGTCCAAATAGCATTGAACGCCTGTCACACCAGCTAAGACTTGTGACATCATTCTCTGGAATGCACTAGGGGCTGATGCTAACCCGTATGGTACCTTAGTGAAGCGAAACAGCCCTTCATGGGTGATGAAGGCATTGAGGTCCCTACTGTCAGCATGCAGCGGCATTTGGTGGTAAGCATTCTGTAAGTCTATTGTTGAAAACATCTGTGCGCCTCTCAGCTCATGAAACACATCTTCAATGTGAGGCAAGGGGTGGCTATCGATGACTACTGCTTTATTAGGCTCTCGTAGGTCAACGCATAGCCTCAGCTGTCCACTTTTCTTCCTGATTGCAAGTATTGGAGACACCCATGGTGACGAATCAATTCTCTCAATGACGCCTTCTTTTTCCAACCACAGCAGCTCTGCAGAGACGGCGTCACAGATGGAAAATGGCAAGTGGCGTAACTTTTGTTGAACTGGAGGTATCTCAGTACGCAGCTTAACCTTGTGGACGAATTTAACAACCCCTTTAGGTTCAGGATGAGTAGTAGTATGCTGCACTTGAGGCGAGGGAGGTGTAGAACTGAGAATGCTTTGGCTTGTAATGTCCAATTGCAGGGCAGTAATCAAATCCATACCTAGGATTGGCATTCCCACTGGAACAACGTAGAAAGTAGATTTTGCAGATTTGGAATTACACATCACATTCAAAGTGAGACAACCCAGCACAGGTATGGGCTCTTTAGTGTATGTTGTAAGGCGCACAGTAGGTTGAGTTAAAGCAATGTCTTTGAAACAGTCTTTGTAAAAGCATTGGGGAAGAATTGAAACAGCAGATCCAGTATCAATGAGCAATTTTGCATTTGTGCTGGAGCCACCTGCAGCTGTAAGTGACACACTACACCATAATTTGTTTGTTTGTACATCTCCACCCTTAGCAATGTTCAGGACCACAACAGTTGAAACTTCATTCACAACAGGAGTGGGAGTGCTCCTGCAAACTTTAGCAAAATGTCCGGTTTTGTTGCACTGTTTGCACACAACAGACTTTGCAGGGCAAGTAGAGTGGTTTGCTAAGTGAGACAATGAAACACAACGGTAGCATTTCTTGCCAGCAGTGGCATTTGCAGATTCGTTTTGTTTAGGAGCTGACCTTACGTCTGTACAGTGCTGCTGCGTAGGCTTTCATCTCCAAAGTAGCTCCTTGCACGGCACCGACAACTGCATCAGGCGTTTTCTTAGTCATAGCATGAGCCTCGGCAAGTGCACTTTCAATTTGGCTAGCAAGCGTAATAGCTTTCTTTAGTGTAAGATTGGTTTCCAAAAGCAAGCGTTCCCTTATTCTTGGACTGTTTTCTCCACTAACTGATCTCTAACCATGTCATCAGTCATCTCTGCAAATTCACATGTAACAGCGAGCTCACGCAGGGCAGCTACGTAATGCACAACCGACTCACCAGCGTTCTGGCTGCGTAGACGAAACATGTTCCTTTCGGCCACAATGTTCACTTTCGGAACGAAGAAGGTTTTCAGTGCTTTACGTGCCTCTTCATAAGTAGTACCCCCATGTATAGAAAGTGTATAGAAAATCCTTTTAGCTTCAACGCCAATGTAGTGGATCAACAGGGCGCGCTTCCTCTTGTCCGCCAATTCCTTGTCAGAAAGTGCAATCAAGTACGTCTCAAAACTCCTCTCCCAAGCCTCATAGCATATAATTGGATCTCCAGGTGTTTGTAGAAAGGGAGGTGGAGGTGTAAGACAGAGTAGTGCCATATCCTCGTCGCCAATATATTGTGTTTTAGTAGTATGAATTAAGCAAGCACGGAGCAGATGTAATCATGAACTTAGCTTTACTTCAGTTCTTCTCACTCTGCCTCTTACAGAAGTAGTTATCCATCTCATTACAATATTGCAGCGCCATCTACAGGATAGTAAGATACCACAGTTGGGTAGATGACTGGGGGGGAGGGCATTGCCCAGTGGGGGCACAAATCATGGCAGTAAATTGTTAAGGGGCAACAGCCCTATTTTATTTACTGAACAAATAAATAAAGTAGTTAAAATGCAATGATAATAATATAACAACAGGCTACGAGTGCAATAACTCTTATTGTTTAGTCAAATATTTTTGGAATCGAGTATTCTGTTCATTATTCAATCAATTTATCGAGTAATCAGATAAAACTTATTTTTTGTGGTTTTAAACAACAATACCAATAGTATGTTATGCAACACAAAAGGCCTGGTAGAATGACCAAGCCATTGGCTATTTTTCCTGAGCAAAAAAAGCTGTTACATCGCCAATCAGCTAGTGCTGATAGCTAGTGCAATTTTGAAACCATATTCTCAAAGTGCGGCCTGGGGGCCAATGGCGGCCCACAGAAACATTTCTGGTGGCCCTCAGCAGTGTCTGACAATATGTAAACCTGTTAAGACTGTATTTTGTTTAGAAAGAATTCATTGGCCATTAATATGATTACAAATGTGATTGTATTTGACAATTTTTTTTCTTTCTTTCTTTTTCTACCCCCGCCTCTTTGGTGGCCCTCAGGTTAATCTTGTGTTCCTAAATTGGCCCTCACCTATCAAGATTTGAGAACTAACACTATATTCAGGCTGTAGTCCAAATCTGATATTTTGCATATCTGATGAACATCTGATCTCTCTATCGACTGCGTTCACATTGCTGGTTAAGGTGTTCATTACTGATATCTATGTCGTATATCGCATTTCACCCGTCATATCCACATGGGTTACTATGGTACCCTAACGCATCATACCCACAAAAAATAAACAAAATCGCAGTGGGTAGAATGTAGGTTGCTTCTCTTTCAGATGGTCATATGGGGCCGTAGCACACAGCTACAAGTAACAAGAAAGTATCAGAGATGGAAGAATAGCGTTACTCATCTTTATTTTAATGCATCAATGCAGTCCAGCACAGGTGATAGTGTCTCTCTGGTGTGTGGCAGAAAATTTTCACTGACGTTGCTTTCCACACGAGAGGTAAATTCCAGGTCATGCAACTTGCAGCAAATCCATAATATTTTTATTTTATTTTTTTTATTTAGCCTTTATTTAGCCAGGATAGTCCCATTGAGACTAAGCGTCTCTTCTGCCAGGGAGTCCTGGTCAAAATGGCAGCAGTATAAAACAGGCAGTTGCAGACAAGACAAAGACAAATACAGACAAAACATAATTTACACACATATTAAACACTTACACAAAAGACAACTAGAAGAAGTTTAAAAAGAAAAGGGCTATGGTTTCAGAAACAGTGACATTCCTCAGTATAAACAGTGTTGAGTATTTCTTTAAAAACCTCTAAAGTTGACAGGTAGTCCATACTAAATCTGTAGCTCCTTCCAAAGATGTGGTGCAAAAGAAGAAAAGCCTGTTTTCCCTATTTCTGTACGTGGGGTAGGGGACTGTAAGAGTAGCTTAAATTAGGTCCTCGTACGATACATAGCAGTGCGATAAGTCAACAAATTAGTGATGTAAATAGGAAGCTTACCCAACAATGCCTTAGCTATAAAAATCAACATATGCATTTTCCTCCTTAAGTACAAGGAAGGCCACTGAACTTTAGCGTACAATAAGCAGTGATGGGTTCGTGAGGAGGCACCTGTTACAAAACGCAATGCAGAATGGTATACAGCATCTACTTTCTTTAAAAGAGATACATTTGCATGCATATATATTGTGTCACCATAATCCAAAACAGGTAAAAAAGTGCTTTGGACCAGTCTTTTTCTCACTATAAAAGAAAAACAATTTTTTAAACGAAAATAAAAACCTAATTTAGGCCTAAGTTTTTTAAATAGGTTATCAATATGTACTTCAAATGACAACTTATGATCTAGCCACATACCTAAGTACTTATAGGAGGCGACTTTTTCCAAAGAAGTGCCATCAAGAGTCATTAGTTGAAGGTCAGAGCATGATCTTGAACGTGAGATAACCATATATTTTGGGGTTTTTTTTCGCATTAAGTACAAGCTTTAGCTGGATTAATGACTTTTGGAGAGAAATAAAAGCAAGCTGAAGTGACTCCAAGGCTTCTTGCATAGAGGACGCAATTGTATAAAGAATTGTATCATCTGCGTAAAGATGTACATAAGCTGGATTTAAACCTTTATCTATATCATTTATATATAGAGAGAACAGGATTGGGCCTAAAATTGACCCTTGAGGAACTCCTGTTTTCACTGTCAGAAGTGATGACTGGCAATCCTCTATGAAAATACACTGTTATGTGTCCTTTCCACTAAGTAGTTGGAGAACCATGCCAGACCACTGTCACTAAAGCCTATAGCCTTCAGCCCCAGCAACATTAAATCATGATCGACTGTATCAAATGCTTTTGATAAGTCAACAAACAGAGCTGCACATGATTTTTTATTATCTAAAGCAGAAATGAAATCATTTAAAACTGATGTAACAGCTGTTACTGTACTATGTCCCTGTCTGAAACCTGACTGGGTGGAACTTAATATGTAATTAAGTGCAAAAAGTAAATAAATTGTCTGTGATGAATTTATTTTCGGCCCGAAACAAATGACAGAGGTCCGGACCTCGGTGACCTCTATTGTAGCTACGGCCATGCATGCACAGTTTTTTTCTTGATCGGATTGAAATTGGTTTGATTTGTTCAGGTGGGATTTATTTAAACGGCGTTTACATGTCTCGAAGATCTAAACTGATTGTCACCTTGGACAGAGTGCAATGGTTTCCCACGTGACATTTGTTTACATCCATCTGACATGCTTTAGCTAGCACCCGTTAGCCTACTGCCAGTTCACAATTAAAAGACACCTATAAAACAACTTTGTGACAAATAAACTAATTTTACTTGGTCTGTATTACATCCTGATACATTAGTGATCAGCATTATTATTATCAGCATTGCATTATCATGACATACGTTCCCTTTCACCTTCTTGGCTACTAATGTGAAACGTGAAGTTACTCTAAACTTCATGCCGTTGGACTTAACTCACGCGACGTTGACACGACGGAGTTGTGAAACATGCCAATCTCGCTTGAGTTGAGTCAAGTAAGTTGTCAGCCTGGTACTGCACAGCCTGTAAGAAAATTCTTATAACTCACCTAACGGTGCCCTTTGAAATTTCTCTATGTATCGTTTTAAATGTAAACACCCACGGGAATCTATGGAATGAAATTTGGAATAACTTCGACTGTACATGTCTGGCCATGATGGATAGAGCCTAGGGGCAAAGTCTTTCAAACTGCCTCTGGATTCAATAGGATGCTATGATTGGCTATGACCAAAGCTACAAAGCTTTTCGTATGGCTCTAACTACAACCAATCCGAGCAATTAACAAGCCGGTTCAAGCAATGCTAAGCCTGCCGAACGACTCCCCGGCCACATGATTGGATATACAACACCAATTTCTGATACAACGGTTCCCTGTGGCTAATAGCTGGACGTACACTGTGGGCAAATAATTTGCTAACACTAGGGTAAGTCTAGAGCACAGCAACTGACAAGGCTGGATATAGACCTTAATATTTCCTCCCCTTTCTTCAGACTTCCCTTTAGGCCTTTCCAGAGCAGTGGTGTAGTGGGGATTTTTGAAGTGAGGGTACGCTATTTGTGAATTTGGAATTAGCTAGCGATCTGTTACTACCGAATGCGGAAGTGAGAGCCAGGTGAGAGGATACGCCATATCCAAACGGAAACATGTTTCCATTGCATTGTTCCAGACTGTGACGGAGTCAACAGTCGGCTTATTAGTCAGGTTAAGTTAGCGGGTCCCTAGACATGAAAAATCAATGAGGTGCTCGTCTGCCATAGTGCCACGAATTGTGCAATGGTCAAATCAAATATGGCCGTGAAAATCACACTTTTTTGTTTCTTATTGTATATGTGTCTCGTCATCAGAAAACAGGGCACAAGTCGCAAAGCCTCGATCTGAGAAAATCGCAATATAAGTTTTTTTTTCAAAATTGGGTATTTTTGGTCCTAAAGAATCAATTCCATGTTTCAGATAACAACATTGGTTGCTTTAAAAGGGCATATTTTATCTTTGACAATGGCTATCTTTCATGGACGAAGCCGTATTTTGAATTGGGCGTGCTCTTTGTTCTGTCGGCAAATCAGCTGTATGCTTGAAGTGGCCGCATGGCTAATTTACATAACATTACAGTGTTACGTTAGGCATACGAGCCTGGAGTAATCTTTCATTGTAACCTACTGTTGATATGAACCAGAGACATTAATATAGGTAGGACTTTGTATGAACTGAACTGTTGAAATGAACTTACTGATCAAGGAGGGAGGAAAAGTTTCTGTATACCCAAATCGAAGACGCACACTAAAGTGGATTAGCCTACTATGGCCTTGTGGAATCGGAACTGAATTGAACGAGGAGGTAGGAAAAGTTTATGTTTGTTATCCAACTCACAAGCTAAAGTGGATTCTTATTGCCTTGTGGAATTGGAATTATTTGACTATGTTGTGAGTAATTAACTGAAACATTCACTTGTGAAATTTGGAAGGGATTAACGTTGCTTGTAGGCCTACTAGTTCCGGTGCTACTAGTTCGATAGCTAACATTAGCATGGCAACCGTTTTTGCTTGGGTTACAATGACAATATGGCTAGCAATGGCTAGCTTGCAATCAGACAGCAAGGCACTTTTCTAGCTGCACTTCTAAAGTATATTTCCACTGAATTTTTAGACAAACCAAGATAGGGACCACATATACAGAGTCTATAAATACTAACAGTCGACAGGTATAAATGTACCATATGTAGAGGCCAATTCATTAATTCAGAATACTGTTACATGCTAGCTAGCTAGCTAGTGCCTAAAATGAAATCACTTCTAAAGCATATTTCCACTTAATTTTCAGACAAACCAAGCAAGGGACTACATGTATAGACTCTATAAATACTAACCATAATGTTGTTTTTTTTTTATTTAAATGACTTGAAAGAGATCGACATTTAGAAATGCACCATATGTAGTGGCCAGGTCATTAATTCAACTGCTGTATGCTAACTAGCTAGGGCCTAAACTACCTTGACTGGGGGGGTTCCCTCCCATTATTCAGTGACCAAGACAGAATTCTTTCTTTCCAGTTTTCTCAGTTTGTAGCGCTGACATGTGTACACTTTAAAATGGCTACAACTTCTTCAAATGTTATTGGATTTCCAAGTGTAAGACATTGTTAGAAAGCTTAGAACCTACACTTTCAGAATCTGTGCATAACTCAAATGGCCAAAAAATGCACTTGAGCATCTCAATTTCATGTCCAGCCACATATGCAAATGTAAAACCTTGATATTGACTAATTAGGGCATGTGGAATTAATTTCTGACATTGTCAAGGTCATATTTGGTGAGTTTGACCTTGAAACTTCAAGGTCAAGGTCATTTTCGTATTCTGAGTTTGGGAGTATCAAAAGATTTCCAAGGTCACTTAAATTTTAAAGTCACTATCAAACATTGCATCAATTGATCATCTACTATATGAGCATTACGCATGTATGAGAACTTCTTCATACAGTTTGTCCTATACTGTGTATTTGTACAGCTTTGAACAGAGATTGCCAGGTCTGACTTTTCTTGTATTTTACCAGAGGTAGTCAAATTTAAAAGATTGCCAAGGTTTCTAAAGTTTTTGTCTCACTATGGAGCAGTGTGCGCATAGTGATCAACATGGTGCATTCTAAAATACCTGGCCCCAAAAGCTTGAATTTGGTTGCTTCAGTGGCACATCAGGACAACCTTAATGTGGAGTTATGCATCATCTGTCAAGAAGATAATAAATTGCCTGTAACAAGTAAAAGGACTGGACGTGAGAGAATAAGACAAGCTGCTAAAATCCGTAATTATGTGGTTACAAATCGCATCAAAAGTCTGATGGGAGATGCTGAGGATGTTAGCATGTTTGTTTATCATAATACAAACAAATGCTACAAGTCATACACTCATTCACGGAAACTGGCATCTATTGAGAAGAAAAGGATAGAAGAATCTAATGTGTGTGAGACAGAAGATGATGCTTCCACAATTGTGGAATTCACAACAACCTTAAGGAGAAGTGTTACACATTGTGAACCTCCAAGTTCTGACAAGGATCCATGAACATTGGCTTGTGTTATGCAATGTATTTTGCATGTGGTTTGACAGCCGTACAAACCCCATCTGAGATTCTTATACAACATATAAAACCATTGTCAAGTTTATATATATCAACTTTCACATTATATGCATTTCATATGGATTTTGTATGACCTTTGAGTCCCCTATAAAATACGTATAAGATTCTTATAAAGATATTAATAGGATATATGACATCAGATATTAGGTCACTGACAATTCACACATCAAACACATAAATTTTACTTAAAAAAATATATATGTTTTTTCTTTTTAATCAGACAAAATATACACTTCACATATAAAAAAAACATATGTGGCTTACATCATATTCTTTATACATGGGGAAGCCATGTTGTTGCCATGTTTTGTGTCACACAGCTGTGGCCTAGTGGTTAGGGCTTAAGACTTGTAATTAAAAGGTTGACAGTTCGATTCCTGTCCAGTGCATTATCTAAAATATCAGTAGGCCTACTCTCCAACATGCAGCCCACTGTACCAGGTGAATATAGGTTACTTCACTGTATGCTGTGTCTCACCGATTCCATGAGGGTTAATTATATTCTCATCAAAATATAAAGCCTGCATAACAAAGAGAAGTGTTCTTCGCGCTTCTGTGGTATAGTCAAATCCGGTGCAACCAGAGCAGGACGAATTACTAGGAAGGAGAGAGCGTCGGTGCAACACAGATGACTTTTTAACTTTTATACTTTTATTAAATGGTTATGGGCTCTGATGAAGATGTAAGCACATCGAAACGTTAGTCATTATGTTTTGCACCATTTAATAAAAGTATAAAAGTTAAAAAGTCATCTATAAAGCCTGCATAGTTTTATATAAATTTCATGTATGTTACATGTATGTTTCATACACAAACCTATATGTAATGTGTATGTCTCATATACTGAAACTTAATCAGGGTCCCCGCGGGTCCTTAAAAAGTCTTAAATACAATAATCGGTTTTTAAGGCCTAAAAATGTCTTAAATTGCTCGGAATGACTGGAATTTTCCAGAAGAAGGTATTAAATTTATTTGACCGAAGAATGAAACCTCCATCCGGTTATTTTTAACCGTAATTTAAAAAGTGACCAGCGTACCTTTTGGTGAATTGAATAATATCTCCCGGAATCTAGAGCTAGCAAGCCAGATCATGCATGTAAAACATTTACCTCTACATCGCGCATCTTAATATGCACGCATAGAGAGTGACCGAGAGGGGCAGAGAGAGAAGCGGTGCCTGACGGAACGGTGTGTGTGTGTGTGTATATGTGTGCCTGCTCGTCTCAAGCATGTCGGGTGCATGCAAGACAAAGAGCGTCCTGATTGGCTTACTTGCTGAGTAAACCAATCAGCTTTCATTATGGGCGGGCTTTTAACTCTGTTTGATGAGTCGAGGCAAACTTTAGTTCAGTCAGTAGCCTACGTCAACGAGATCGTAATGGCAGAAAAAGAGTGTCAATTTTACCCATGGCCGTAGCTACAATGGACGACCCCGAGGTCCGGACCTCGGTAATTTTTTCGAGCCGAAAATAAGTTAAACATTCTTCAGACGCGCCAATTAATTAATCCTTTGCGCGCGTTAGTGCCGCAAAACATATCTCCGGTTTTGCTTCATTGTCTTTCGGAAGCTTTATATGGGCATGATACCTCTTACAATCAGGTATTTGGTATCAAATTAAACTAGATAACCAGATCTATCCATTGGTATCATTGGTAATGTACTTGCTAGAGAATGAGAGGGTTTAATTTCAGTGTAAAGATCGCCTGTATTTAGGCAAGGTATGTCTTTATCTAGTGTTAAAGGCTGAACTTGCTAGATCATCACACATTATAATATAAACCTATAATTTGCAGAAATAAGTTTTCAAGTTTTCAATCTCATTGAAACCTGTGAAATGAACACAATTTTTAAAACCGAAATCTGTGGTGGGAGCACATTATTGTAGACTAAATTATTGGAGCACTTAAATCACGTCCACTGGACACGTTCACTGAAATAAAATATTTTTTTCTCCAAACACAATCAGTGGCAGGTTACACTGTTGTCACAAAATCATAAATAGCCTAAAGAATTCTGTGCTAAAAAGATACAGCTGCATATTCAGCATTGCTCAGTTATGTAGCCTATTAGGAAGGAAGGAGGAGCTGTGTCTCATTGACTTTCAATGGGTGTAATTTCTCTGTTCCCATCAGGAAAACAGTCTTGTGGGTGGGTCGGGTGGGTGATGGGACGACACCTCCCTGAAATGAATTTCCCAAGGTTGGGATGTCTGATAATGCAGACTAAGGTTGTTCAGCTGGTTCTCCTTGCCGTTTATTGTATTCATTTTTTAAATGATTCATAATGTTTTCTCCAGTAAACACCGGTTTTCTCCTTGCTGCTACAGTAGTTCTGTAGGCCCAAAACGCATGACTTTGCTTCAGCTTTTTGCATATCTAACAGCTGCTATTGATGCACCCAGTTTTTCACCAATTTTGTGCATTCTTAGTTTCTTTAAGTTAGTAAAAAAGAAACCTATTGCACAAAACAGTTTTCAGTTGTCGTATTTTTAATTTTCTTTGTCGTGGCACAGTCTTAATTTTTCCATTTAGAGGTCTTGAAAAGGTCTTAAAAGTCTTTAAATTTGTATTTGAAAAATGTGCAGATACCCTGTTACAGGGTTCCCGCACGGTCTTAAAAAGTCTTAAAAGCATTGAATTTGCGAATTTGGAAATAATACCTTAAAAAGACTTGAAAAAGTCTTGAATTTTGATGTCTTGGTCTTAAATTCTATGCAGTAGGTATAGGCATATTCTTCTCCGTATTGCGCCACTCTCCTCAAAAGTTTCATTTGTCAACCATCATTCGATTAAATAGGTTATGTAGCCTAAATAGCTGGCGGAACCAAAGTTCAGAACGCAACGCTGCTTTGGGTCCGAACATGTCACTGCAGCACCAAAACAAACACAAGCAAGCATGTGAGCGTAACGAGGATGGGTCGGGAGACTTGCAGCTGGATGGTATGTGACTGTTAACTCCACATTTTAATTTCGAGGCTCAAAATTTTAGTAGACCTTTTGAATTTTATAAATAGGCAGGCTGTGGCCATACTAGCCAATATTTTTTAGCATAATAGACTGACTATGCATATGCGGATTTATCATTGTGACTGATACCGGTAGGCTAGGGATGACCTGTAGAATAAGCAACCATCTCTCTTCCCCACTAATTAAAATAGCCTAATTATTTTCACAAAAAGCTTTGAATTATTGATAGGCCTAAGTGTATTAACGATCTCATTGCCCATAACGTTAGATGCAATATTCCGACACTTCGGGAAACATCGCATAACGTCCTAAAAATTATTCCTCAGCGTCTAAAATTGTCTAAACCCGTTCATTCTTGCCTGAATGTTCATGCGCAAGGCCTGACTGAATCGCAAACGAAGATGCATCTCAGGGGGGAAAAAATACTAGAAAAGCAGCCGGTGTTTAGAGAAAGTCATAAGCTGCGCAAGTATGCAGGGCCAACCGAGGTCCATGTGCTGTCCATGCGCTGAAGGGGTGAAACTTTGTTGGTTCTTGAAGGATTATTCCATCTTACTTTTTCTAAATTATATTTACATTATTAATAGCTATTCATAGAGCTATTTTGATACCACTTGCCAGTACAGTGCTTTATGCAGAGACCATTAATTATACCTGTAACCTATTAGCCTGGCGAATGCCAAACTAAAATCACAAGTGATATTTAGTCTGGGGACCTACCTATTGCATTTCTCGTAGCGGAAGCATCGTTTACAATTGTCCAAAGCCGTTTATTGGGCGCTACGAATGTCTATCATAGCGTCTGTACATCCCTCGGAGCCAATACCAGAGCCACCACGTGACGTAAAATGCAATCGAGGGCCGTACAAATCCCTTTTTGTTCTGCGATTGGATACCGAAAGTAAGCGAGAAAAACGGCCATGGTCACCATGCTCCTCTGCAGAGTGAAATGAAATAAGCGAGCAAAGGAGCATGGGAATTCCCAGGCTAGTAACCTATTGCTTTTGTTTTAAACCTAGTCTGTTAGCCTATCTAATCTTGTTTTTTTTTTTTTTTTTGCAGTGGAGTTGATATTGTTTTTTGATGGGTATTTTAGTACAGCCCTTGCTGTATTTGACAGTGGCCTGGGCCCTGACACTGAACTGTCAGTCATACTTGGGAGGGATTGCTATATAGTGTACTCTGTTGAGTTTTATGAAGAATCAAAGTACTCCATTTTTCTTTTGTAATTGCTTTTCATGGTGAAGGTACATGCTTCTTTCCCTCCATTGGAAAATCATAGAAACAATCATGGGTTCCGTATCATAAGTCCGACATCCCATTAGTCCGACATCCCATTAGTCCGAAAATGAGCCATTGAGGAGAGATCCCATTAGTCAGACATACCATTAGTCCGAAAAAAAGAAGCCCATTGTTCCGACATCCCGTTAGTCCGAAAATACACATGTAGAGATGCATGAATGGCTTGTAAGGGGGCTAGTAATTAATGACCAAAATATTGACGCTACTTGTCAGTGTTGAGCTGTTCTCGCTCCTCTGTGTGTGAGTGAATGCGTGTGGGCATATTGTGTGTGTCTCCTCCTCATTTTGAATGCTAATTTGTGATGGGTTTTGTAGTAGGAACGTTTTTAGACTGAAGCAGTTTGATGTTCATTTGCACACACACAAAAAAAACACATCCACGGCTGATAGATAATTGTTGCAATTTAGGGAATGCGAACCTTGGTTGCCCGTGCAACTGCCACGCACGCATCCCCTACCCCACTCTCTGCTAATGCTTTTATTTAACTAACCATTGAATAAATCCAGACTGCGGTCTATTTCCTAAAAACTCCGTCTGTCATTGTTTTTGTTAGACTGACGTGACACTCTGTGTGAATTCCGTTATGTTTCAAAAATTGGTAATTAAACAAAATCGATCACACAGAGTTTGTCCTGGAAGAAACGGGTCCTATGTTCCCCGTCTTGTATATGACCACGGAAATTGCATGGGATATGCTTGCGAGTGCACATTTCGTAGGTAGCCTATACAACCTGCGGAGTTTCGCACCATCTCTCTGTTGCCTGCATTATGCAGAAAGCAGATTTGGACAGCCTGCTTGAGATTGGACAGTTGAATGAATAGGCTATTATATTTTATTTATTTGTTCTGTAATGTTCTAACCAACCATACTATAGTGGTCCGCAAGTAAGATATAGTGGTAAAGTTTATGTCCAATTACGCACAACTCCAAGGCCAATCTGGAGACGTCTTTTGCTCAAAATCTCTCATACTTGACTTGTCCTTTTCGTTTGGTAGCCAATCTATAGCCTAGGCTACCGCGATCAGACATGATATCCATATACTTTGATTTTGGAGAAATTAGTGCATTCAACTTTTGGGACATGGTTGTTTGTTTTTGTGCTGATTTAGGCTACTCTTAAAAGCGGCTGCTGTCTGCAGCGGCCACCCGACGTTTCCTTATCCTTACAACTTCTCTTCTTTAGGCTACTTGTTGTTTCCAGTAGATTTTTTCGTTAAGATATTAACCTTGTTTGATTTATAATGTGGTGAAACTTAGGAATTAGTGCCGAATAGACCGCTGGTATTTTGTAATTGTGTTATTCACTGCTTAAACCAGCGCACTTCTGCAGCAGCCTTTTTTTCCCAGCAGTGAAGACATTAAGGACTGTCAACATGGCCGTAGCTACAATAGAGGGCACCTAATTTTTCGAGCCGAAAATAAGTTAAACATTCTTAATTAATCCCTTTGCGCGCGTTAGTGCCGCAAAACATATCCGGTTTTGCTTCATTGTCTTTCGGAAGCTTTATATGGGCATGATACCTCTTACAATCGGGTAGCCTATTTGGTAAATCTGATCTAATTAAAACTAAACAATCAGATCTACCCATTGGTATCATTGGTAACGTACTTGCTAGAGATTGAGAGGGTTTAATTTCAGTGTAAATATCGCCTAAATTTAGGCAAGGTATGTCTTTATAGTGTTAAAGGCTGAACTTGCTAGATCATCACACATAATATAGACCTATAATTTGCAGAGAATTGAAACCTGTGAAATGAACACAATTTTCAAAACTGTAATCTGTGGTGGGAGCACATTATTGTAGACTAAATCATTGGAGCATTTAAATCATTCACTGAAGTAAATGATATTTTTTCCAAACACAATCAGTGGCAGGTTACACTGTTGTCACGAAATCATAAATAGCCTAAAGAATTATGTGCTAAAAAGATACAGCTGAATATTCAGCATTGCTCAGTTATGTAGCCTATTAGGAAGGAAGGAGGAGCTGTGTCTCATTGACTTTCAGTGGGTATAACTTCTGTGTTTCCATCAGAAAAAAGTCTTTCATGATGTGCTCCCACCATTGCATTTTTAAGAATTAAAAATTTCAGTAGATCTCTTATGTTGAAAAATTTTCGGCGCGCTGTGCGCGCATTTAGGACCTCGTAATTTGAAAATGCTGTATACGGCCATGACTGTCAATGCTTTACTTAATCCCTGTGTGTGTGCTTTTGCTGTGTGTCAGACTCTTCAGTCAAGTTGACTGCAAACATACAATTGTCATTAGGCTGATTGCCACTGTCTTCTCAAGCAGCTACTGTTACATACAAGTATCTCAATTAAATCATTTAAATCAATTAAACGTGACTATATCGCACTGGGCTCCGCACTACGCCTCTGTTCAAAGAACTTCAGTTCGCGACACCCCCTCTCCTTCCCTCATCACAAATTGTGGGCACGGAGCAGCAACAACCTGCGCCTTGCCGTGCGGCTGCATGGAAGCAACTGGGAACATAGGACCTGGGGAACATAGGGATGACCCCGTACTCAGTGCTGTGGCAAGGAGTGTTTGGATATGTTTACTGAGTTTGAAACTAAAAACAATGTAGACTACTGAGAAAACGTATTTTCACGAGAAAACGTATTTTCCTTCGCGGACTGCTGGGTGGACTCATTCACCAGATTTGGTGAGATGTATTGTTTTTCTGTGTTTTCATATTGCTTGACCTAGCAGAGAGACAGCAATCCCATTTTTCCTTTTTTTCTGTGAATTATATTTTTGGTTTGCTATATCGCAGGCAAAGTTTTGTCGGCAGCGGCCCTCTCGCTTTCCTGGATTGGATTATTGACTCTTGTGCGTGGTTCTGGCAAAATACAGGACATCTTTCGTTTAGTTTGGACTTTTAGGTTTATTTTCAGGACTGAATGAAAGGGGGAATTGCAATGCCTGGGATTGTTTGGGACATTTAATTGTGTGTGAATACCGCCGCTGTACGCGACCTGGGTTATTGTTTCATGTGTATCCTCCTTTACTGTTAAACCGAAGAAAGGGACATTGTTTCATAGCCTGTAATTAAGAGACGCACTCAGATTTGTAGCCTACCTTGTACTTTATTCTCAGAATTATCTGTTTATTGCATTCATATTTAGTCATTCAAAAGAACCCCTTGATTATTACAACAGGCCAGCACATTTCTACCTGTCTTTAGACACACGATGCTACAAAAAAGACGTCTCCTTTGTTCCACGAATTTTGCATCTTTCATTACAAGTCATCCATCCATCTCTACTGTGTATGGTCGGACTAATGGGACTTCGGACCAATGGGCCTGTTTTTTTCGGACTAATGGTATGTCTGACTAATGGTATCTCTATTCAATGGTTCATTTTCGGACTAATGAGATGTCGGACTAATGGTATCTCGGACCAATGGTCCGT
>JAODXP020009282.1:0-12881 GCA_027497455.2 Sardinella longiceps | reverse complement strand
TAGACAGGTCATTTGCAGGAAAAATTAGGCCTAGTTTCCTGTCAAAGTTTTCTCTGTGGATTCCAGATCAGAAGGCCTATTAAAAGAGATTAAGACTTGGGGCCACCTCAAATTTTGCCCAAAATCCAATATGGCCGACATTTTCCAAAATGGCGTATTTTGATACAGTTTCAGCCATTTTGGAAGGCCATAATTGTTAAAGATGGTCTCTTTTCCACAAAATACTTTCATATTCCTTCAAAGACATGTTAACAAAGGTTGACTAAGCAAAGAAATTGTCAATAAAAACTATCCCCTTGAAATATATCAAAGAAATTGGTCAAAATTGGTAGAATTTCGCATTTTGGCATCATTCGACATTATAATGACTCCTTTTTCACAGAAAACCTGTTTTTTTCCCACTGAATATGTATCTGCTGATCAGAAGGCCTATTAAAAGAGATTAAGACTTGGGGCCACCTCAAATCGTGCCCAAAATCCAATATGGCCGACATTTTCCAAAATGGCGTATTTTGATACAGTTTCAGCCATTTTGGAAGGCCATAATCATTAAACATGTTCTCTTTTCCACAAAATACTGTCATATTCCTTCAAAGACATGTTAACAAAGGTTGGTTACGCAAAAAAATATATAAATAAAAATTACCCCTTAAAATATATCAAGGAAATTGGTCAAAATTGATAGAATTCCGCATTTTGGCATCATTCAACGCTATAATGACTCCTTTTTCACAGAACACCTGTTTTATTCCACTGGATATGTATCTGCTGGTCAGAAGGCCTATTAAAAGAGATTAAGATTTGGGACCACCTCAAATTTTGCCCAAAATCCAAATGCCAGACATTTTCCAAAACAGCGTATTTTCATACAGTTTCAGCCATTCTGGAGGGCCATAATCATTAAAGATGATCACTTTTCCACAGAAATACTGTAATATTTTGTTGACAAAGGTTGACTATAACTAAACAGAAAAATATCTAAATAAAAATGACCCCCTTAAAATGTATCAAGAAAATTGGTAGAATTTCACATTTTGGCATCAGTTAACATTATAATCAGTGGTTAAAGTGGGATTTGGCAGGAGGGGGAACTCTCATATTTTGTGTCAGCACAAACAAAGAAAAATAGAAGAAGAATAGGCTCATATTGTTCATTTATCTGAGGTGCCGGTACTGCGTACCCCTGCATTCCCCCCCACTTTAACCCCTGATTATAATGATTCTTTTTTCACCATTTTGGTGATTCTTTTTTCACCATCTTTTTTATTCCACCAAATATGTATCTGCAAAGGTTAACTAAACCAATTGAAAATAAAAAATGAAATTGAAAACCCATTTTGCCCAAATTTGAGTTCTGCAAAATCAAAATCTTCTTCTTGGGGCCACGTAAAGAGTTGCCCAAAAGACAAAATGGCCACCATTTTCTGAGATTGTGGATCACATAGTTTCAGCCATTGGAAGGTCATAATAATTGAAGATTGATGAAAAAAAATGGTCATTATCCTGCATGTTTACATAGGTTACACAGGACTTTTTTGGAGTTGTCGAGAGAGGTACACATGAAGAGATCAAGCTTTAGGTCTGATTTATTGATCAATTCTTGCTACCAACATTTTAGAAAAGGATCAGAGTATGACTGACTACTATTAGCCTACATTATATTGTCCCTTAACATGAAGGCAAACAACAACATAATTCAAAATGGCCTGTTCTGTTGGTATAGTCTTTGTTGCTTGGAGCATTGAAGATTAACCTGACATAGCCCTTCCATAATACTGCTGTTCATCCATATTCATAGTCTGGAGGTTCTTTAACCTGGCGCGATTATAGGGCGGGGGGCAGTACCCTGGGTGAAAGCCAACTGTTGACTATTTTATACAGTCTTGCCCAATGCAATTCAATGCATTCAGTAATAACAAATCTCTGGCAAGTTCTGATCTATTTTGACATCGTAGTGGTAATAAATCCCCAAGATCATGGATGTTAATGTCATGTACCAATTTTATGAATGTAATTCGAAAGTAGGGGCGCGTTCCTATGCTGTAGGACTACAAAGTTCGGAGACTTCGCTCTAAACTGTGTGCTGATTGGCTAAACCGTAGAGCAACCGAGGGAAAGGGAGCTAGTGGGGCTTGGCCAGACTAAGTATGGAGATAAAATTGTTTAGTGGAGGTACGTAAGATGGCATCGCCAGGCTAGGGGGGGGAGGGCATTCAGTTCTGGTTTGAAATGATTGGACAGCTCGTCTAATCAGCTTCGCTTATTGGTCGGTTGTCTCTCTACCGATGTAAACCCACCCCAGAAGACTGCCCCCAGACCATGAATACGGATGAACATTTGTATTGTGGGTGGGCTATGTCAGGCTAATTGAAGATTGCACAGACACACACAAAAAAAACATGTTGGCTTGCTATACCCTTACACAGAGCCTTTATTAGTGTGTGGGAGATCCATATGTTCCTCACAGTCTGTAGTGGCAGCTGGTTTTTACACAGTTTAGAAAATCTTGTAAGTCTCTCGCAGTTAACCTACAGTTCCTTAGTGCAGCAGAAGTGAGGAACCATCAGTCTTCTTGGGGTGTTCTCTTCCTAAGACAGCCACTTCTTGGTCTGTCTTTGACTTCCGCAGTCTCATGGAACTTGTTTCTAAGTTTGGAAATGGTGGACTGACGCCAAATGATGCTGCCACTCTATATGCTGGGTTTCTCTACTGTGTGGGGCCCTATCCCGAAGGAACAAATGTGGCATCTTTCCCCCAGTGCTGCTGCTTGGAGAAACCACAACCCCAACAAGTTGCAGAACCCATGCTCAGATAATAGTAAAGGCACACCAGTTGCACTCAACTGGCAGCATTTGAAGCTCAAACCGCGATGACTGACAACAGAAAATTATTACTGGCCATTTTGACACATTTTTGGTTGGCACTATTCACATGTTTAGTTTGTATTGCTGTGACAAATCAACAACGAAAATGATATAAAACGCTTGATTGGTATTACTAAAGGGGATAACTTACTTTTTGTGCGTGGTTTATTTAGCATACAAACAAAGATATCTACAAAAATGATTAACAACTCAAGCCAACAGCTTGTCTTCTAAAATATAAAACCTTGGAACTTGAATGAACTTTCAAATGTGTCTTTTGATGTGTCTTTTGGGCAAAATTTGATGTGGCCCCAAGGAGCCACACAAGATTTTAAAAAGCATCTTGAGTTGCAGAAATTAAATTTGGGCAAAATGGGTTAGCCTGCCACATTATTATTTCACTTTGGTTTTAGGGATCTCCATATAATAAGTGTGCTGTATGCTGAAACCTGTTATTTCCATGGAAATATTGTATGTAGCATCCTTTTTTTCTTAAGACATTGCACTATAAGATAAGATTTACTGTTGCTTACTCATCCTAAACATGTATTTGATAGAATAGGACATGTGTTTGTGACAGAGAGGTCATTATACCCCCTAACGATGTGAAAATGTGAAATTCAAACAATTTTGGAGCAATTTTCCTAATTAGTTAGTGATAATTCTTATCTTCAATTTTCCTTGTTTAATTAACCTTTGCAGATACATATTCAGTGGAATAGAACATCATCATTATAATGATAAATGAGGCCAAAATGTGAAATTCTACCAATTTTGACCAATTTCCTTGCTATTATTTTAATGGGGTAATTTTTATATATATGCTTTTTGTTTAGTCAACCTTTGCAAACATGTCCTTAAAGAAATATTACAGTATTTTGTGGAAAAGTGATATTTTTTTTATGATTATGGCCTTCCAGAATGGCTGAAACTGTATGAAAATATGCCATTTTGGAAAATGTCGGCCATATTGGATTTTTGGCAAAATTTGAGGTGGCCCCAAGTCTTAATGTCTTTTAATCAGCCTTCTGATCAGGCAGAAACATATTTGGTGGAATAAAACAAGTGTTCTGTGAAAAAGGACTAATAATGATGCCAAAATGCGAAATTCTACCAATTTTGACCAATTTTCTAGATATATTTTAAAGGGATAACTTTTATTTATATGTTTTTTTGTTTAGTCAACCTTTGTTAACTTGTCTTTGAAGGAATATGACAGTATTTTGTGGAAAAGAGATCATCTTTAATGATTATGGCCTTCCAGAATGGCTGAAACTGTATGAAAATACGCCATTTTGGAAAATGTCGGCCATATTGGATTTGGGGCAAAATTTGAGATGGCCCCAAGTCTTAATCTCTTTTAATAGGCCTTCTGATCAGGAATCCACAGAGAAAACTTTGACAGGAAACTAGGCCTAATTTTTCCAGCAAATGACCTGTCTAATACTGCTTCATAATGAAATACAAAATTGACCTGTCAGATTACTCGTGAAGTATTCCTCACAGAGATATTGTGCGCAAATTTAGCCTTTCAATGGTGTTATTCGCTAATTGCTGTTCAAGAGAAATTTAGCTTTGACTTTACATAGACAATTCGAACATTATATGTACACTATACTATACTATACTATACTATACAATGTCCTTCTATAGGCTTGTCCATTCATCTCGGAGAAATATCTCATGATCTCCTCAGTTAAATAAGGCATATTGGATATCTAAATAAACATGACGATTTCACTGCCCCAAATGCATTCCTCTCCATGAGTTATCTGGTCTTGAAATCACATCAGATGATTGTCACAAGCATTGCCACAATTTATCTGGTGAGGCATATTATCTGCCTTCCAAAGTGGACAGAAAAAATGGAATATTGTATAAGGGCGATTCTACCGAATTGGTGCAAATTCACAGTTCTAAACTTCTTGAAAAAAAGTGTATTTTTCTTTCAGTTTTGCTTGCATATACATTAAGCACTGTCTAAGGTATACAGTTCTAATACTGAGACACTTTAGAATCATAATGTGCTTTTTATACAGGTTTCGAAACATTTGTCTGTCCACAAATAAGTCACTACCGAAACGGGATAATATATAATATAATAAATATGTTCAAAATAAAATTTCAATTTTTTTTTTATATTTATCTCATCAATATGTTTTTTAGAATTTAATTAGCATGTTTTCAGAAGTTTGTCAAGGATTTCTATATTTCTAATCTGGTTTCTAATTTGAATTTACAGAATTTGTCATATTTTGAAAACTGGATTTCTCCATAAAATGTATAAACTTGGTCACATAAAAATCATATCTCAGGATTCATTTTCGCGTTTTTTTACGGCACAGTTTCGGTAGTGACATCGTTGTTTCGGTAGTGACCTGAATGTTTTATTTGCCTTGTTCCCATTGTCCTTAGTTCTAATAACAAGTTTTATTGTCCTTCCTTCAACCAAACTAATTGCAAATTAGCCAAATATTCAATAATATTTCATTTTGGATAAAGAATACCACCTCGGAGAGGCCTGGCCTTCTAGTAGGCCCTTTTCTTACCCAATATCAACAAACCCCTACTATATTACATAATAGGAATATCCTATTAGTCCCTAAAAGTAAACTTTTACTGAATTACTAGACTTATTCATCCTGTTGACCATGACATGATAGGTCATAGGTCAATGTTCCTATTTTTCTGCACATTAGGCCTTTATTCTCATGGAGCATTGATTTATACCGATAGAAATAGGCCTACCTTTAAAAATTCTTAAAATTTCTCTGCTCAAAATTTGTATTTTACTTTATTTAGACATGTTGATTATCAACAAAACTATTTCTTGCCTGCATAACCTCAAAAGTCTGCCAAAAATGACAGAAATGACAAGCATTAGCTTGTAATACACTGTAACTTTCATGTTATATTTCAGATGGCAAAACCATACAGTCTATAATGATTTTTGTTGAATTGTTAATTGAGATGGGGTTCATACTCTTCACTGCATGATATCATGTCAAAAAATCTGTATATTATTTTTCATTTACCAGAGAAAAGTTGAATTTATGTCACTACCGTAACAATATGTCACTACCGCAACAACACAGTTTTGTTTCGGTTGTGACTGTTTCGGTAGTGATGAAAATTGATAAATTCGAGCCTAAACCCAAGAAGGTTGGTAGGACATGGTTATTTACCTTTGGTCTGAGCAATGAAACACATATGGCTACAAGATATTCCAAAATGACACAAACATTTTTGTCCTGATAGTGGAAAATAGGTGTTTCGGTAGTGACGGCTCTTAAATGTTACACCCAGGGTTTTTAGACTTCTGATCACATTTACCTCAGTATCAAAGCTTGCACTATGTCAACACTCTATCAGGGGAAAGAGAACAACTAACCAATACTTCCCATGCAAAAATGTAAAATGTGACTACAACTACTCTCAATCTATAAACAAAAACATTTTGTGTTTCGGTAGTGACGTGAAAATCCGGGACATGTTTTTTTTAATAAACTTTTTAATTCTACAACTTCAATCAACAATTATTGGATCTTTTAAACATTGTTTTTAGTAGCCATCAATAAGTCCTTTACCTCTAAAAAAATATTTTGCCATTATTTTCATTAATTGAAATTTAAGAGTTAGGCTTCGGGACAACCACCTCTCCATTGAAAGCACCCTATATATGATCAATTTAGGTATATTAAAGTAGCAGTTATTTAAATTATTGCTTGGAAGTTAATTAGATCATGATAAGATCTAATTTATGACATGTGGTTTTTTATACCAAAAATCTTTTAAAATAAGTTTTAGATGCCCGGGACAGCAATTTGCACGAGGTCGGTAGAATCGCCCATAACGACATGACAAGACGTTTTTCAATGACCAGAAAAAGACGTATAACCTTTCACTTTTCAACCAACATTGTTTAGATGACATGAAAATGCGTCTTCTCAACAACCAGAAAAAATTGTCAAAAGTCTTTTACTTTTCAACCAAAATGGAATGTGTTTTAGACAAAATGGAAAGACGTCTTTTCAACAACATTTTGCTGGGGTGATAGAGACCAGAATCTCAGTAAAAATTATCAAATTCTGCATCAGTTTGCATGTGTTTGTTTGACACCAGCGCCAGTTTTGTTCCTCTAACTGAATCTAGTTCTTCGTATTATGGGGTAACTTGTCTTTGTTAAGACTCTAACTGAACATTGTTTTTGCACTTCTCAGCCTAGCTCCACAACCGCCCACACCTTTCATGTGATTGTATCAGTGTATCTAGTTCTTCGTATTATGGGGTAACTTGTCTTTGTTAAGAAAGATTTATCATATTCTGCATCAGCTTGTCCTGGTAAGGAGAGGACATTTTGCTATCGTTTGGGCGGAGTCTTTTTCTCTGCCGGCAATTGAGTAAGTTGATGCAGCCATCGAAGGTGTCCACAAGTGAACTTCAAATGTTTTGTTTTGATCTCCAGATTCTATATACTATAGATGACAGCTATAGTATAACTTCTGTCAAGATTAATTTGAGCTTTGGATGTAAATGAGAGGAAGAATGTTACGATAGGGCTTGTGCAGGAGTATTACATCTAGACAAAACACTAGACACGTTCCCGCCCCATGCCCCATGGAGAGCTGGTTTAGGCCTGCTTATACAGTACAAACTAAAAGTTTGGACACACTTTCCCATTAAATTATTTACTTTATTTTCATGACTGTTGTCTTTAGTGACAATCTACAAAATAACCAAACTTACACTTTACATTATGTACTTAATAAAAAAAGTGTGAAATAACTGAAAACATGTTTCATATTTTTCTTTCATCAAAGTAGGCTATCGTTCTTTTGCTCTGACAACTGCTTTGAACTCTTTTTATTTTTTTGATGAGCTTCAAGAGGTAGTCACCGGAAATGGCTTTCCAACTATCTGGAACAGTTATTCATTCCCAGAGATGCTCAGAACCTGTCGGCTCATTTGCCTGCAGTCCAGCTCACCCCAAACCATCTTGATTGGGTTCAGATCCAAAAGTTTGTCATAACCTAACCTAGTTTTGATGCCTTTAGTGAGAATCTACAATATAAATTGTCCTGGAAATAAAGGAATTGCATTGAATGAGGGGGTGTGTCCAAACCAAATATCTGGGGACATCACAATACATGTATTACTTTCTTTTTTTAGTTTTTCGATCACATTTATAAAAGAGAGGTTAGTAGGGTAGAGGGTTAGTAGTAATCACTTTCCACAGATACTTGTATTTTGGGTTGGGAGCAGTTGGGGTTTGCAGTTTAGAATTGCCTTACCGCACAGCAACACCACACCTTTCCTTTGTCATGGTATTATAATACAGTATGCTGCCTCTAAATATTGCAAAAGGCATTCGGTTGGTGGAGTGTCTTTCACCCCAGGCAATTGCGTAAGTTGATGTTGCCCAACTTCATGTATAAAAGCTATTTTGATCTGCAGTGTCTTGTACTAAATATGGCCTCTGTTGTATGACAAGATTTATTGACAACCATAGGTCATTCTGGGGAAAACCTGAACTTATGAATCGAGACGGTCTCCATCCCTCGCGGAAGGGAACCGGTCTCCTTTCTAGGAACATCGACCAGCATCTAACCGCGGCATGTTCCTGATATACCAGAGTTTGGTTCAGGTGGCAGGATTACTGTCTTACACAGTTCCCTGCCGCGTCGCCGTGATATTAGCAGCAGTCAGGTCCCCTTAGGGAGAGTGTCCACGAGATATAGAGGCATTAACCATAGTAACCTCATACACATAAAACCAGAAGCAAACTATAAGCATAGCCAACAGTCAAAATTGAAGTTTGGCTTGTTGAATACTCGCTCACTCTCGTCAAAATCGACGCTAGTAAACGAACTCATTACTGATAATCATATTGACATACTTTGCCTCACTGAAACCTGGCTAAAACCAGACGAATACCTATCGCTAAATGAAGCCACTCCCCCCAGTCATTCAAACTTCCACACACCGCGCCAACGCGGGCGTGGAGGTGGGGTAGCCACTATCTACAATTCTAGCTGCAGAATGGCTCCCAAGCTCGAACATAAGTTCAATTCTTTCGAGGTACTCGTCCTCAACCTTATTCAGCCTGGAGCTAAGCCATTAACTATTGTAACATTGTATAGACCTCCAGGGCCATACACTGAATTCCTAACTGAATTCTCTGACTTTATATCCACATTAGTTGTTAAATCAGATACAATAGTCATCTTGGGCGATTTTAATATTCACATGGATGTTGCACACAACAGCCTGACAGCTGCATTCCAATCTCTGATTGAGCACATTGGCTTCTGTCAAAATGTAAATGCACCTACACATAAAGACAACCACACTATTGACCTTGTACTAACTTACGGTACTCAAGTAGAACAACTTACAATTGCACCCCAACCAACATTGACTGACCATTACCTTATTACTCTAGAAATACCAGTCGACCATGTAGCGCAAAATGTGACCCACTACTACACTAGAGGCATAACGCCTAAAACCACTGACGATTTCATTGAAAAAATTCCTGACCTTACACCAACACGCTATGATAGTCCTATCCCATCACCAACACATATCGACCAATTTACTGATCATGTTATGAACACATTACACTCAACACTTGACTTAATTTCTCCACTTAAAAAGAAAACAAGGAAGGTAGAAAAAACTGCCCCTTGGTACACCACACATACACGTACATTAAAACAGGCTGCTCGCAGACTAGAAAGGAAATGGCTCAACACTAAACTCGAAGTATTTCACATTGCCTGGAGAGAGAGCCTGAAAGAATACAAGACTGCACTGAACAATGCTAAAACAGCTTATTATTCCTCGCTTATACATGAACACAAAGACGATCCAAAATTCCTCTTCAACACTATATCAAATTTGACAAAAAGTAAGACTGAAGTAACTCAGTCCATTCCAAGTCACCTCAGCAGTGACGACTTCCTGAATTTTTTCAATGAAAAAATTGAAACCATACGACTTAAAATTAGCAACATGCCTACAGCCTCTCTACTAACTACTGATAGCTGTAGCCAACCCGTAGCATACCTTGACTCCTTTATGCCCACTGATATATTAGAAATTTCTTGCCTCATTACCAAAGCGAAGGCGTCAACATGCCTACTTGATCCTATTCCTACTCACCTCCTCAAGGCAGCCTTTACACCTCTAGCTGAGACATTACTTGAAATTATCAATAGCTCACTCCTAGCGGGACATGTACCAACTACTTTCAAGACATCAGTCATTAAACCATTGATTAAAAAACCAAACCTTGACCCTGATGTTCTGGCTAATTACAGACCTATATCCAACCTTCCTTTTATATCCAAAATTCTAGAAAAAATTGTGTTCAAACAAATTTGTCGCTTCCTAGACGAAAACAAAATCCAGGAAGTCTTCCAATCAGGATTTAGAGCTAATCACAGCACTGAAACGGCCTTAGTTAAAGTCTTCAACGACCTCCTTCTTTCCATGGACAATGGTAATATATCCATATTAATTTTACTTGATCTTAGTGCAGCTTTTGACACCATTGACCACAATATCCTACTACACAGACTCGAACATACGATAGGCATTAGAAATTCAGCATTAGCTTGGTTCAAATCCTACCTCACTGATCGATACCAATTTGTACATGCCCACAACGTCTCATCTTGTCATGCTAAAGTTAAATATGGCGTTCCGCAAGGCTCAGTACTGGGCCCCCTACTATTCTCTCTCTATATGCTACCTCTGGGTGAAATCATTAGGAAACATGGCATTGCATTTCACTCATACGCAGATGATACACAGCTTTATCTCTCTATGAAGCCTAGCGACTGCACTGCAACAACCAAACTCAATGCCTGTCTTGAAGATATTAAAGTTTGGATGTCAAAAAATTTCTTATGCTTGAACTCAGATAAAACTGAAGTTATGATGATTGCCTCTAAACAACTGAAGGACACCTCGCTTCACCATCATAGCTCACTTAGCAGTCCTACACTCTCATTTAGCTCACAAGTGAAAAATCTGGGGGTAATTATTGATCAAGACCTGTCCTTGAATAGCCATGTAAAGCACATTTCTAAAACATCATTTTTTCACCTTAGAAACATTGCTAAGGTTAGGAAGTTCCTGTCCTTTGAGGATGCTGAAAAACTTATACATGCATTTGTTACCTCCAGACTCCGACTACTGCAATGCTCTGTTCTCAGGGTGCAGTAACACCTGCATTAAAAGTCTACAGCTAATCCAAAATGCAGCAGCTAGAACACTCACTAGAACTAAGAAATATGAACATATTTCTCCCATTCTAGCATCTCTACACTGGCTTCCTGTCAAAAGTCGAATTGACTTCAAAATCCTTCTCATGACGTATAAGGCACTTAATGGCTTAGCTCCTGCGTATATTACAGATTTACTTGTTCCATACCATCCAGCAAGACCTCTGAGATCTCAAAATGCTGGCCTCCTTGAAAAAGTGACCATATCTAAAACTACAATTGGAGGAAGAGCTTTTGCCTATCGAGCACCTCTTCTATGGAATTCTATTCCTCCCTACATTCGCGCAGCGGACACTCTCAATACCTTTAAGTCTAGACTTAAAACATTCCTTTTTGACATTTCCTATAATTAGGAGTGGGCCATGGCATATCACCACTCCTCTTGGGCTTTCCTGGGAGGGCTACCTCTGCTGGTTTTCCAAGGCGGCCACTGACCACCCCCTTCTGGGTTGGTGAGATGCCATGTACCATACCTTAGCTATGCTGCGATAGCCTAGTGCTGCCACCTTCTGCACACTTGCCATCCTGTACAACCCTCTTTCTCCTCTCTCTCTCTCTCTCTCTCATCACTCTAGCTAGATTATATGACACATATCATGAAGTGATATCCTCCTAGATTGGCCTAACCCTCTTGTTTCTGCTTCTTTTGTCTCTCTTGCCTCCTCTGCCCCGACGCACTGGCTGAGTGATGAACCTCCCTGCCACCAACCCTACCCCACTACGGATGCTGCCCCGACGCACTGGCTGAGTGATGAACCTCCCTGCCACCAACCCTACCCCACTACGGATGCTGATCAACCCCCCCCCCCCCCGGAGCCACACACCAGGACCATCCTCCCCTTTTCTCTGAGGCCCTGATGGAACTGGCCTGATGGCCCCCTGATGACCACTACTTAGATGGCGACCAACACCCAATGAACTCTGATCCCACTCCAATTACTGACTAATCCCACACTCCAACTACTGACTCCATCCCTTGGCCCTGACTGTCACACAAACTATGTGTATATCATCTCTGACTACATTCAGTACTCATACTGTTTTGTGTTAACCATGGTCAATCTATGCATCAGACTTTACGGATACTTTATTAGGCCCCAGGCAGGTAGGCTGAGTCCATGAGGCGTGGATCTGCCCAAGGTTTCTTCCTACATAACAAATTATTTACAAAGCGAGGGAGTTTTTCCTTGCCCCTGATTCTCATGGATGCTTCCCGTACTGTCTGTAAAGCGCCGTGAGACAATGTACTGTATTTGTGCGCTATACAAATAAAATTGAATTGAATTGAATTGAATTGTTAGTACAATGGAAATTAATTAGAAAAGTGAAAGCAACTGGTCCTACATCTGACTGATCGCAGGAAAGCAGCGCAACTTTGAGCGCAGGGATCATCATACAACAGCCACATAAGATTTATGAAGCATTCCTATTGCCCAAATATCAGCGTAAAGAAAAAAACACACATGGGTAAATGCGAAGGCAGAAACCAGCAAATCGTAAAAACTCGGAACAGAATCAGTCAAAATTACAATCTGACCCATTGCATTTAAACAATCTAAAAACAAGGCATAATGTCTGAAAACCCACTCATGCCATTACGTTATGATTTTCGTAAGTCATGAGACAATCAATTTAGTAATTTAGCTAGTGGTGTTTTTCAATAAAATATGACTTCAGTCTAGGGTTATGCTTAGTTTACACATAGCCGGGTTTTCAAGAAACCGGT
>JAODXP020009281.1:10000-13148 GCA_027497455.2 Sardinella longiceps | reverse complement strand
TGAGCCTGGCTTGGAGACCAGTGGCGTTTTCAAGACGACTAATGTTTACTACGTCACCCATAGGGATGAATGGGAACTGTTACGTTAAGTTACAAAACGTTATGCTCATTGAATTCGCCACAGGGGTCTATTCAACGGCATATCGGTGCGTTGCGTTAGTTTAATTGAATGATAAGTTTGCCCGCTACGCAACATGCTTCTGAGGTAGTTCACTTTCATTTTATGGGCGTGTCAGAGGTGTTCACCAATGAGCATGTAGGTGTATGGGAAGCTCTGACATTTAAAGCGCTAGTGCTAAATATAACACAAATTCATGTTGTGTTGGATTGTCCACTGGTGACAGCAAAAGCAGTGGTAATATTATTATTTTGTAGTATTCCTAACGATGATGCATTTAAACTACTGAGGTTGTTGTCCATTTCAGCTATTTCCTTGTCTGTCACCACGTGCAGAATGGCCCTCCAGGCTTCCATTGTTGCTGCACTGACGTGACACAACAGTATGTTCAGCCCGACATTGTTTACGTTAGGTTCAACATAATGCACCGTTACGGTGGTTTTGAATAGGCTGCAGCGAATTCAACAGTCGTAGCTAAGGTGACTAAGATTATAGACTTCATTTGTCAAATTTGTTGTATGCATGAAATACAAATCACCCCCCTTTTAATATAACCCTGAAGTGAGGCTACTGGTTTGAGTCTTGCCAATTTACTGGCATCAACCTGTTAACACCCCGTTAGGCACAATCTAAAAGTCAGTGTGGCCCTTCGGCCAAAATAATTGCCCACCCCACCCCCGGGGTTAAATTAGAAGATATTAGGCATGCATGCTACATTCAGGCATGGGCATGACATGTTATTTGTATCCAGGTGTCAAGTGTGGAAGTGGTCCAGGCTTACATAGACCGTATCCAGGAGGTGAACCCTCTGCTCAATGCCATGGTCAAAGACAGGTCAGACCCAGTCTTTTGTGTGTGTGTGTGTGTGTGTGTGTTTGTGCGTGTGTGTGTGTGTGTGTGTGTGTGTGTGTGTGTGTGTGTGTGTGTGTGTGTGTGTGTGCATCCTCTTTCTTTAGTTCAAAACAGCTTTATTGCCATAACTCTTTCAGAGCAGTGAGAACATTGGCACATTCTCTCCTATCTAATTGTGTTGTTGCTTTTCTTTCTCTCCATTTCTCCCTCTCTCTCTCTCTCTCTCTCTCTCTCTCTCTCTCTCTCTCTCTCCCTCTCTGTCTCTCTCATCTCTCTCTCTCTCTCTCTCTCTCTCTCTCTCTCTCTCTCTCTCTCTCTCTGTCTCTCTCATTCTCTCTCCCTCTTTCTCTCTCTCTCTCTCTCTCTCTCTCTCTTTCTTTCTTTCTTTCTTTGTGTCTGATGCATGTTGTTAGAAGTTGTTTGTATCATGTCGTTCATTGAAGTTGTTTTAAAAAATCTAAAATCTATTCTCTCTCTCTCACTCTCTCTCTCTCTCTCTCTCTCTCTCTCTCTCTCTCTCTCTCTCTCTCAGGTTCTCTGCTGCCCTGCAGGAGGCTGCTCAGGTAGACAGGCTGATAGCGGAGGAGACGGGAGGAGAGGAGGATCTGGCTCAACGACTCCCACTGCTCGGGGTCCCACTGTCTGTCAAGGAGTCTTTTGCCCTGCAGGGTACACACACATTCTCTCTCTCTCTCTCTCTCTCTCTCTCTCTCTCTCTCTCTCTCTCTCTCTCACACACACACACACACACACACACACACACACACACACACACACACACACACACACACACACACACACACACACACACACACACACACACACACACACACACAAATATATATAGACACACGCACACATCATTCCACCCCACAGACATGCACACACACACACACACACACACACACACACACACACACACACACACACACACACACACACACACACATGCATAGACACACTCACACACAGTTAATCCCTCACTTCACAAACACATTTGCTTTGTACATTTTTACCAACAGAGACAAAAACAGTTATGCAAATGTACATTTGCTGAACAACTACCACATCAGCACACACACACACACACACACACACACACAAACACAACACACATACTTTCACAAACTGTTACAGAGTTCAGCTAATCTCTCACCTTGAAACTGGCCCTTAGTCATTGTTTATCTGCCCTCCATTGTGTCTCCATGGGCTTATTTCACACCTGAGGTGTGTTCAAATTCGCCTAACATAGCGAACGTTCACAAACATACTGTAGCCAAACAGTTTTTGGCTAATGTCAAGTTTTTGGCTAACGTTAGCGTGCGAAGGCGAGCAGTCAGAGGAGGTAGTGCGCCGCAAACAGTCCTGTATGCTGGATAGAAAATTTTGTGCACCCCGATTGGAAACACATCCACAAGAGCATTGAAATTTATCAGCATGTCTCACAGCAAATTTGTCTCACATTAATAGCCTCCTGCGAGTGTAATTTCTACTCAGTTTGGCTTTTTTGTTTACAGTTTGGAACGAACATTTTAGAACATTACACAAAAACGTTCAAATTCTACTGTTAAGTGCGAACATTTTTGTGGTGAACGTTCGCGTATGTTAAGGTGAATTTGAACGCACACCTGAACATTCCGACATTCCGTGGTAGTAAACTCAACATTCTATCGTTGAATTGCATTGAACTTATTCAGGACTTCCCAATTTGTGAAACTGAACTTAGACAAGTTTTAAATGTTACTACCTATTTTTTAAGGTAGAAAGATGGATAAATCCCATGCATTTCAATGACAGAATGTTCAGCTTACTACCATGGAGTGGTTTTAGAATCTCGGAATGTTCAGGTGTGAAATAAGCCCATACTTCCACTGCTAGGAATGCCCAACACGGCTGGTGTGCCCTCCATGGCAAAGGTGGTGGCCAGTGGGGACGCCCCAGTTGTGAGCTACCTGAAGCGGGCCGGAGCCATTCCCCTGGGGGTCACCAATACCCCTGAGCTCTGCATGTGGAGTGAGAGTCATAACCGTGTGTATGGGATCACCAATAATCCCTACAGTCTGGACCGAACAGCTGGAGGGAGCTCGGGTGAGTGTGTACACACACACACACACACACACACACACAACAAACAGTCACAACCGCTTGTATGGGCTCACCAGAAACCCCTACAGTCTGG
>JAODXP020009281.1:0-5000 GCA_027497455.2 Sardinella longiceps | reverse complement strand
GCAATGTTTCCGTTATTGAAAAACAACATCAGAAAAAAAGATGATGCAAAATAAAACTATAAAGTAAACTAGGAATCAGTCTATTAGTGCAGAAATTATAAAGTACTATACAAGTTAGTTCTGACCAAGAGTCATTGAGATTTTCCATGAGTGGTGAGCACTGGGACACTTCATAGCTAATAGTCGCTCTAATCATTTTGCATTGTCCATTTAAACTGACCAATGTAAAAGTTTCATTCATTCAAAGCAAAAGAACAACAATTTCCTGCAATAGCCTAGGCCAACAAGAGAAGTAGAGGATTGTTACTAAAATGTATTAATTATTTATTTTCTTGACATGTCGTCCAACCCTACATACTTTAAACCTTTTTTTAAGCTGCATGAAAATACTGACATTAAAACCTTCTTTATTCTCCTTATCAACTTTCTCTCTGCTGCAGCCATCTTCAACACCTTGGGTCTGCCGATTACCCAGTGTCCTTTGGGGCTGAGTCGAGAGGGACTACCACTGGGGGTGCAGGTTGTCGCCTGGAAACGGCAAGATCGCCTGACGTTGGCCACGGCGCTGTATCTGGAGAAGGCTTTTGGGGGCTGGAGGAACCCCGGAGAGCTTTGAGGAAGCGGGGCGGAACAGATTTAAAAGGGAATATTGAAGGAGTTCAGTTGCAAAACCCTCAGTTAGGGGTGGCCAGACTTTGCAAACTTTTCCACATCATGAATTTCGCGTTTCACAATCTCGGTCTACATTGCACAAAATTCTGTCTTTGTGGTGGCTATGAATAGCCCTTAGCACTGTAAAACAGCAGGGCTGCGTGTTGATTCACTTCGGCTAATTCCTGTAATGATACTATTGACACAATTTTTTGAAAAGTTTGATTTTAGTGTTTAGTTCTATCTTAAGTTTTATTTTCCTTTTGTAGTTTTGTTTTAAGCCTTAATTTGTGATACGTTTTATTTTAGTGTTAGGCTAAGTTTTACTTTAGGTTAAGTTTATTTTCCCATTGTAGATTTATGTGATAGGCTAAACTTTATTTTTTTTGATAAGTTTTATTTTTGTGTTAAGTTCTTTTTAGTTTTAAGTCTATTTTTCATTTATTTTCTCATATACCTTTTATATATTTGATGTTGTTCAGCACGTTGTGACTTGTTTTTGAAAAGGGCTGTATAAATAAAGATTATTATTATTATTATCATTCACATTCAGAGCCGGTGCGCTGGAGCGTATCCACATTCATATAGCCCTCTACATAATAGGCTACACAGACTACCTGTGTCTGCTGAATTTGTTTGCCTGCTTTCATCTTTGGATAGCCTACTGTTTCAACATCGTTATTGTTGCAAAAGTATTTTTAGAATTATTCATGAGGTGTCTGGATAGCCCGTTTTATCTTCTGATAGCAAGTAAACTTCACATGATTGCCTCTATTGCTTGGTGAAGAAGTGCAACTTTAAATACGGTTTTGGAAGGCTATTGCTAAGGCTATTGCATGGCGAAGAAGTGCAACTTTAAATACGGTTTTTGGAAGCTGAGTTTGGAAAATTTAAAGACGACAATGTGAGTCATGTTTCTTGATTGGCTGTTGCCCTGTGAATCACTTGCGACTTCTCCAAATGCTCGATGTCCCCCGACAACTTGTGTCAAGCCCACAATTGCCATAAATCGTGTCGGAGAGTAATTCACACATGACAAGTTGCGCTCTCAGATCCACTGCTGAGTTTCCTTACGATTACCTGTGATTTCTAATCACAAACCCTGCAACCTCAGAATCGTCTCTAAAATCGCGTAGTGTGAACTTGGCTTTAGGGACTGTAATGCCCCACAAACTTCAGAGGCCAGAGGGTGAAAGTTTTTTGACTCAATGAAAACCTTGATGTGTAAAATTTAAAAAAAAAAAAAAAAAAATGCTGCCATTTTTAATGTTCTACATTCAATGTTTATTACCATTATTCATTTTCAAAAATATACACTCTTGTAAAATTTTACACAATCCATTCTTTTGATTCATTTACTATTACTGTATCACACTCAGTTCAGTGGAAATCCCATTAATCATAACAGTCATGTAGTAGGCAAAAGTATGTACAGTAAAATTATATTTACATTATTAAAATATGTAAAGTTAATGAAATGCTCACATGAAAACCAGATGCCATCTGGCAGATGATTTAGAACAAAGTTTCCAAAGATCACTTACACTACGTAAAGGCATACAAGGCAAGACTGATTATTATTCCTCTCAGGGCTTCCTCCAGAGTCTCAGAAAACAATCAAACAAACAAACAAAAAAACCCCAGCATAAATTATCACCATTGTATGTGGATTTGTGTGCTATCCAAAAAACTGGAACAAACAATGATATCTTTCAATGAGTTATGATTAATAACAAGACAATAAAGACTTTGTTTTGATTTGGCTTAATTTTCATTCACCACCAACCTCCCAGCATTGTAATTACACAAAGTAGCCGCAAGGGGGAGCCAGAGAGCGCTGATGTGGCTGTGGTGAGGGAGTTTACACTAAAAGGATTTTGGCACCATCTAGTGTTAAATAATGTGTGATGGTTAACCCTGCCAGATTTTAAAAAAATTAAAATGGATGGCAGTTGAGAAAATTAAAAAATATAGAAAGATAATCAAAAAGTAATCAAATTCTGTTAGTCATATTACTTTGTGAAAGTAATTCAAATAATTGCACTACTGTTACATTTTTGATGGGGTAACTTCATTCTAACACATTACATTTCCAAAGTAACTTGAGGCATTGGGGGAGTAATGATGAGAGGAAGTAGGTTTTTAGACCCATGAGTTAACCCAGGAGAGAAGTAAGGGTAGATGCTCTCCCTGAAGGCAATGTCTTTGTAAGAGTAGATGAGACTCCATCTGTCTGCGTTATAAAAGGAAACCACTCCTGCTTCGTAATCTACAAACACCCCCACTTTATCTAACCTTTCCTTTAAACTGAGGGAAACACGCTCATCATCTAATGCCTTATACTTCTTGTCCCTGAGCCAGATAGCCCAGTATCCATTTTTTGGGCTGAGTCTGTTTGGGCCCTTCCTGGTAATGGATCTTCTGGCTATTCCCAAATCCCATTCCATCTTCCCAGCAACCTGCACCTCAAAGTATAACCTTCCAGAGGAGAAGGGCTGTTTTCCAAGAACACTGATAACTCGATCGAAACGCTTGGAATTGTCTCGGACATGCTGTGGTTTGTTAGAATTCCTCACTTCCTTCCCATCAGCGGAGACAATTAGATGGGCATTAGCTGTGTCTGGGTCCAGAGTCACATTCACTGGAAAAACAAAAAATAACAAAATAGATGTGGTGTTTAAATGGCAGTTTCTAGTAGGGTTGGGTATGGAAAACCAATTCCAATTCAGAACCGGTTCAAAATGATCAATTCCATCGATATTGTACGTCTCCAAACGTTATCAATTCTCTTAGCAATTCTTTAGTTTCTCTGCCTGCATGTCGCGGTGCATTAGCGCCACGTGCTAACTGCAATTTTCATAGTAAGCTATGACATTAACTCCAGTAATTCACATAGCCTACCATATTGACGAGACAGAGACACATAGCTGTTCTCAAGCCTATGAAGCCTGCCTTTTTTGGGCATGAACTAGGCTACTCAGGAATCGATAAGAGTATTGATCAGGAATTGGATTGATAGGCAGAATTGATAATGGCATTGATATTGATAAAATCTTATCATACCGATCCCTAATTGAACTATTGCAACAATTCTTTCACTCCATAGCTAAATCATGTTACTGTTACAAACCCTCTACCTTAGACATTTTAAGAAACTTAAAGTATAGCTCTGGAGTAAGTTTTAGCATAGCCCTGTTGCACGAACCTTCTAACAGCACTAGATTTCGCCTGGAATGAAAGAATTTCGAATAGCGTAGACCGAACGTGAACGCAATGGTGAACAAGCACTTTACATTCAGTTATCAGTACCTGAGATCTTATTTTCGATCACGACTAATCTCAGTTTCTATTGATTCAGTGTAAAGTGCTTGTTCGTTCTGCGTATGCATTTGGTAGTATGCTCGTTCCAAATTATTTTGTTCCACTTGCTAACTAGTGCATTTAGCATGCTTGTTCAACAGGGCTATGCTTAAACTACTCAGAGTTATCCTTTAAATCTATTGATTCGCGAACCGAACCTATTGAGATAAGACATGCTCATTTTAGGATGGGACCGTCAAACGAAAACAAAATACTGTATACACTCATACAGACAGACAGACAAATGCTCTCCCTCAGCGCCATCAGTACAAGTACCAATATGACATACCTGCATATTGCATGAACTCCAACTCTGAAAAAAATAGATAAGACATTTAGTATTTGTTACATTATAACAATTTCTAGTTAACCATAATGAAGTAGCCTACAGTATATATGTTGATCACTTTACTTGTACAGCGTAATTTCACAATACACTCATGGCAGCTGCCATAACGGCTCACAAAGCAGATCTAGTCCAAGCAAGCTGGCAGCATTATGTGGTAAATCCTCACACACCTAGCCTTAAGGGGAATTACGGTCAAATTTCAACAAGCTACTTGTTTGACTTGTGTACTTGTTTGCTCAAGCTACTTGAGATTAGCCAATACTGAAGACGCAAGACATTTTGGTCCAACCATATAGATTTTCTTGAACAGAGAATAAGACACCTAGACAGTTGACCCAAGGGGCAAGTTCAAAACTGTGTTTTCAGCATCTAAACATGCACCAAATGTCACCCCAAAAGTCATGTAACATCATCAGACACATTACAACACACCTTTGTAGTGTTTTTATGACTACAAATGTCTAACAAAGTGGTTAAAATTGTGTTTTTATGCAGTGTTTACAAAACTGTTTTGTAAAAAAAACAATATTGGGCTGCTTGCATAAGCACAGTTTTAACCACTTTTCCAGCCATTTGTAGCCATACGCAATACAATTCTGTGTTGTACTTTATTTCGGGAAAGACAATACAAATTGATATT